>JAPPVO010000007.1:94685762-94836659 GCA_030407325.1 Camellia japonica
AAAAAAGTAAAAAAGTCAAAAAGTTACTCAAAAAGTTAAAAAGTTATCACTATTCACCAAAAGTAAAAAAGTACGGCTGAACAACTCCCAATCATAATTTTCCCTTACACACTAATTTATATAATTTTTTAATACATATTTTTTCATAAAAAGTCAAAAAGTTAACCGAAAGAACCATATTTTTTTCCTCAACTTTTTAGTCTAAAAATTCAAAAAGTGTACTTATTTAAGACATCCCAAACAACTCCTTATAATTATATATGAAAATTTTGAGACTTTTTTGCAATTAAGGCCTAAAGCCATTGCTTCAATTGCTTTAGGCTCCAGCCGGCTTGCGGGGAGCCGTGGGGTGAATTCTCCATTCCTTTCTCCTAATTTGTTAGGGCGGGGACAAGGTGAGAGTGGAGAATTGTTGAGATAATTTGTCTAATTCAAAAGGGGATGATAAAATTCAGCTAAAATTTTCTAATTAATATAAAATATTCAATTAAAATTTTTAGGAAAAAAATTATAAAAGACAATCATATTACAAATATAATAAATTGAGGGGGGTGTTTGGGGTTAACTTTATTAGTGTATTTTTTTTTAATTTTTTTAATTTTTCAGTTTTTAGTGAACTTTTTTAAAATTTTCGAAGAACTTTATATGTTTGGGGTTCTACTCGACTACATTGATATGAACATTTTAAGATTCAATCTCTGCCTCCATTACAGACCAGCAGCGCAAGGAGAGAAAGAAAGGGAAGATGAAGACCCAGATTGAGGGGTTCACTAGCTTTGCTAGGATCCATGCGTACACAAATAATGCAGCCAAGAAGCACTATGCTAAATCTGTTATCTTTAGGCCTGCTGCTAAAGCTTTAGCACAGCCAAATTCTTCTGTAGGTGAATCATCTCTGAGGAATCAGATCCTTTCTGAAGCTGCAGCAACTATTCAATTGGGGAAAACACTTGGCATTGATTATCATGGGAAAGAAGACATTGTGCTCAACAAAATCATGGACTTAGAATTAAAAGACAAAGAGAGAATTGGCAAGGAGGGGACGACCCAGCAGAAAAGGTCAGAAGAAGGGTCTTTTGAGTGTATCAATTGGTTTATAATGAAATTACTATCTTGGAATATCAGGGGTATGGGTAAAAAGGAGAAGCAGGGCAGAATCAAGAGGCTCCTCAAGGATAGAAACATAGATATTGTTTGTTTTCAAAAAACAAAAAGGGCAGTTATATCTGATGTTGATGCTAGAAGGTTATGGGGAAGTAAAAACATGGAATTTATGTCTGTAGATCCTGAAGGAACTGCCGGAGGCCTTTTATGTATCTGGGATCCTGCTGTCTTCACACTCTCTGGCTGTTGCTGCCATAGGAGGTATATCTTACTCTCATGTTCTTTATTCAATTCCTATAATTGTGTTCTGCTCAACATTCATGCACCTAATGATGTTGGTGCCAGAGCTTCCTTTTGGGATAATATTTTACAGCTTAAGACTTTTTTCCCCAATCCTTGGTGCATGGCTGGAGACTTCAATGAAATTAAACACATCAGTGAAAGGGTTGGTTGCTCTAGGAGGGATAGGGGAATGAAACACCTCAATGATTTCATTGGTAATAGTGAGCTCCATGATCTACCACTTCATGGAAGGAAATACACTTGGTGTAATGCCCAGGAATCAGAGAAATGGAGCAGAATTGATAGAGTCTTACTAAGTCCTGAATGGATGATTAATTTCTCAATGAAATTGTGGGGATTACCCAGGTTAATTTCAGACCACTGCCCATTATTAATGATGGAAGATGTCAGAGATTGGGGGCCAAAGCCTTTCAGGTTCCTAAATGCGTGGACTCTTCACCCCAGCTTTTCTCAGCTATTTGTCTCATCATGGTCAGGTACCACTATTGCTGGTTGGTCTGGTTATATTCTTTCCCAAAAGCTAAAGCATCTGAAACTAATGTTAAAATCTTGGAACATTAAAGTGTTTGGTAATATTGCTACTAAAATCAAGTCTTCAGAGGAAGAGCTACATGCTCTAGATATCACTGCAGAGGAAAGAACACTGATTGCTTCAGAAAAGGCAAGAAGAAAGGAGGTTAAAGGTGAGCTGTGGAAACTCTACAGAATGGCTGAATGGATTTGGCATCAAAAATCCAAATTGAATTGGTCTCTCAATGGGGATAAAAAAGTAGATTTTTTCATGTTGTTGCAAGTTCTCGGTAGAGTAGAAATCTGATCAATTCTATTTCAGTAAATGGAGTGTCCGTTGAGGACCCTAGTGGAGTCAGGCAACAAATTTTACTACACTTTAAGGCTCAATTCTCAGAATCATGGGTTAAGAGGCCTTCTTTGGAAGGGGTGTTAAATGCCATTGAGCCAACTTATGTTACTCAACATCTGGTAGCTGAGTTCAATGCAGCTGAGGTATTAGCAGCAATCAAGGATTGTAACAATAACAAGCTCCAGGCCCTGATGGGTTCAACTTACTGTGTTATCAGAAATTCTGGAAGGTTACGAAGCGGACATAATGCAATTTTCAAGGAGTTTCACTCTAACAGCAGGCTTGCATATGTCATTAATAGCTCATTTATCACACTTATTCCCAAGTTGGATAATCTTATTGGTCTATCGGATTACAGACCTATTAGTCTCGTGGGATCTATTTACAAAATCTTGGCCAAAGTCTTATCATCCAGGTAGAAACTAGTGCTTACCTCAATCGTTGGTGAAACTCAGACAGCATTCTTGGGAGGGAGAAATATTCTTGATGGAGTGTTTATTGCTAATGAAGTGGTAGATGGTTGGAAAAAGACCAAAAAGCAAGGGTTGATTCTCAAATTGGATTTCGAGAAAGCTTTTGATTCTGTCAACTGTGAATTCTTATTTTCTTTGATGAACAGCTTTGGCCTAGGGGATAAATGGATCTCTTGGATGAGGACTTGTGTCACTTCAGCAAGAATCTCAATTCTAGTGAATGGATCAACTACCGAGGAATTTTCACCCCATAGGGGCCTTAGACAGGGCGACCCGCTTTTACCATTCCTCTTCAACATAGTGGCGGAAGGCCTTAACATTCTTTTAGTCAGAGCCCTTAATCTTGGAATCCTCAAAGGGGTGGTTGTTGGGTCAAACAATGTCTTTATCTCACATTTGCAATTTGCCGATGATTCAATTATCTTTTGTGAAGCTGATTGGGATCAATTGGTATCCATCAAAAGAGTTCTCAGATGCTTTGAAGTATTATCCGGTCTCAAAATTAACTACCATAAGAGTGTTGTGTGTGGTGTTGGTGTGGCTGGTGATTGTACAACCACTTTTGCCTCTCTTTTCAATTGTAAGGTGCAAAGTCTCCCATTAAAATTTCTGGGGCTGCCTCTAGGAGCAAACCCTGGCAGAAAATCTACCTGGAAGCTTGTTATTGATAAAATTAAGTCCAGATTGTTAGGATGGAAGAGAAAACTGCTGTCGTTTGCTGGTAGATTAACTTTGATAAAGTCTACTCTTTCTAGCCTACCTGTCTACTTTCTTTCTCTATTTAAAATGCTTGAAGGAGTGGCTAAAGAAATAGAAAGGTTAGAGGCTGCATTCTTATGGGGTGGTAGTGGTCTTAAAAGAAAAGTTCATTTAGTGAAATGGGAGGAGGTTATAAAGAGAATTGATCAAGGGGGATTAGGCATTAGAAGGATCAGAGATGTTAATGTGTGTCTCCTTCTCAAATGGTGGTGGAAATTTGGAAACCATAACAAAGCACTCTGGAGGTCAGTGGTGTGCAGCAAATATAAAATCAATGAATCCTGTTGCCTTTCTCCTTTGAGCCCTTCCTATAAGCATTCTAGATTGTGGAGTGACATTCTATCAATTGGGGCTCTTAATAGACCCATTTTCAACTTCTTTGTGGACAACTATACTATCAAGGTTGGGAATGGTACCATAATTAGATTCTGGCTAGACAAATGGTGCGGTGGCCTGTGTCTGAAATCTTCCTTTCCCCTTCTTTTTAATCTGTCATCTGATAAAGAAGGCTCTCTCCATCATTATTTTGTAAGGAAATCAAGTCCATCTGATTGGAACCTTCCACATAGAAGAGAGCTCTATTCATGGGAATTGGTTGAAGAAGTGAGCTTGAATGCTCTGTTATCCACTGCTCCAACTCTGTGTTTGGACTGTGAAGATTGTCAAGTCTGGTGCAATGATTCCGGGTTTGGTTTTTCTGTTTCTGCTCTATATTCCCACAGTTCATCTCTTCTTGGCCCTCACCTTAAGATAAGCAAATGTGTTTGGAATCCGTTATTGCCTTCCAGAGTCTCTTTTTTTTCTTGGCTTGCCTGGAAAAATAGGATCAAATGTTCAGATTTTCTGCTCAAGATTGGTATTCTGGACAGCAATGCATCACCCCTCTGTCACTTTTGCAGCTCGGAGTTAGAAACTGCTTCACATGTCTTGCTGCATTGTCACTTTTCTTGGTCAATCTGGTCTGCTGTTGTTGAGGAATGGGGACTCCATTGGTGTATTCCTAATTCAGTAGATGGTCTGCTTTCTTGGTGGATGAGCGGGAAATTTCCTAAGCTTGACAGATTAATTTGGAGAGCAATTCCACTAATTGTACTTTGGTCTATTTGGAAACTCAGAAACGAATGTGTGTTTTCTAATGCACAACCCATCAATTCAAGTCTTCTCGAACTCATCAAATTCAGATCTGCTGTTTGGCTTAAAGCTTCCATTAAGGATTTCCCCTACTCAGTTGATGATCTTCTTTTCAACTGGAGGCAGATCAGGGGCGGAAATTAGTGTTTTGGAATCTGTTTTACATATATCTGGGCTGAATTATGCTTCTGTATTAGCTTTAAGCTGCTGCATTGTCTGTCTGCAGTTCCTATCTGCTTTAATTTGCTGCTTTTGTTGGTTCTGCTTCGGGTGCAATCTTGGAAGTAAATCTTGGTTCTGCTTCGGTTGTGCATTGCAGTGGTAAACGGTAGTTGGTCTGCTTTGGTTTTAGTTGTGGTAAATCTTGGTTCTGCTTTGGTTTCAGTTGTTTTGCTAAATTCTGTTCTTAGCACTGAATTTTGTTCTTATCAGTAGTTGGTCTGCTGCAGTGTTTTTTGTTGGTCTGTGTAGACACCCCATTTTTGACCGTCCTCAAGACTTGGACGTCACCGTTGGAGCACTCGGTGATCATCCATGTTCGTGTTCGTTCGGAGTTCCCGGAGTTCTCGGCTACGCGCCTTGCCTCAGGACCTCCGAACTCGACCGTTTTGTGTCTGGTTTTGCACCAAACACTTGTGTTTTGCCTTGGAAGGCAGAGGATGCCTTGTGAGACATCCCCACACACCACCGGCAGTGGCTAGAGGCCACCGGCTGTTTGGTGTTGCCATCGGCACTATATTGTGCCGATCGGCACTATTTTGTGCCGGTCGGCACTCTTTTTGGCAAAATGACCATTTTGGCCTGCCGATCACTTTACAGCTGTTTTTGGAGATATTTTCAGACAGCTTTGTAGCACTTGTTTCCCCTCCATACACGTGTATGGAGGGATGAGCCTTTGGTTTACTTAGCTTGTAAGCTTTGATTCCTATAAGAGAAGACTCTCTTCTCTTGGCTCAAGGGTTGAGGAGGTTAGACATTTTAGAGAGAAAATACAGAGAAGAAGGTCTGGTTTTAGGTTAGAAATCCTATATCTATCCTATCTCTCTTTTCCTTGCTCATTTTGTACACTAGGTGCTTTAGTTCATACTATTGCACACAAGCACCTAGTGTTTCACCTTCCTCTTGGAGTTGAGGTTCTAAGAACTTATTCTTGGTGTTCTTGACTGGTTTGAGGCTTAAGGAGACATCTAGGTCACCATTGTTGAAGAAAAGCTCCAAGGGTAAGAAACTAGTCATTTTTACCCCTTTCTTGCACCTTGTTTTTACCTAGTTTAGGATTGTTTTTGTGCTTGGTGATCAACACATAAAAGTTCTGTTTTTTAGCCCTCTTGATAGTTTATTAAAGGTACTTTGTGCTTTGGGAAAGTTTGGCCCCCCTTAGGCCTTGAAAGGCCTCATTTTTGTGCTATTTTGTTGAGCTCCGGGATTTTGGTGTTTGGGTCTCTTCACCACTGAAATCTTGAGGGATTTCAGTGGTGTAGATGATGCCTTAAAGTCCTAAGAAGGAGAGGGCCACCCCCTCTCCTTGATGTCCTTGAAAAGGGCAAGTTTTGGTCTCTTAAAGGAGCATAGTTTTAAATGTTTGAAGAGCATGTCATTGCTATATTTTATGCTTATATTGCCATGTTATAGCTTTGTGTTAAGTTGGTTTTGGTCCCTTATGCATGCTTAGCATAGTTGCCATGTAATGCCTTGCATTGCCTTAACATGCCTTAGGTTGTTAGCCCTAATTTGAGCATGCTTTAGGCTTAGATTTGTGAATGTTTTGTGCTTATTTTGCCATGTTTTAGCTCTGTCCGTAGTCATTTGGGTTGATCTTGGCATGCATTATATAGCCCATTTGCATTTTAGGCTTGCTAGCCTTTGAGCATGCATGTGTAGCATGTGTTGCTTACCTCATTTTGATGGTTTGGAACCATCTAGCATGTCATTTCAGTCCCTTTGGTGTGCTTGTATGCTTGCTTTAGTTGCCTCTTTAATGCTTTAAAAGCATGTATTGAATGCTCCATGTTTTGGTCATTGTGCATGCCTTTGGTTTCAAGCCTCTTAGATGCCATCTAAGTAGCCTTTTAGCTTTTGTTTTAACATGCTAAAAACCTGTTTTTAGTTGTTTAATGCATGCCATAATTGTCTCGCATAAGTATAGTTCAATGCCTCATTGACTTGCTTTAAGTCTTGGACCATTTGCATGCTTTGTTTGGTCTATTTTGAGTTGGTTTAGCACCACACTTTGACATGATTTTAGAGCTCATGTTGCATGCTAATCATCCATGTTATCTCCTTTCAAGTGTGCTTGAGAGTGGTTTGTTTAATGCCTAAGTTGTGTGCCTTAACATGTGTACGTGTGCATGTGTGTTTAGCTCTCATACTTAGCATTTTGGCTACTGATTTTAGGCCTAGTTAGAGTTGCCTAGATCATGTTTAAGTCCACCTTTTATTTGGTTTGCATGCTTGCCTTACATGTTTGCTTGTATGCTTACACAAGCGCCTTGCATTGTCCATATTGCATGCTAGCCAACATGCTTAGGATTTCATTGCATTGACATGCATGCTAGGTCTCTTGAGATGAACATGATAGAGGTTCGGCACCCTTGTTTGTTTATATGGTTTACATGCATTTGAAATTGAAAGTTGCACACTTGGTTCTTTGGGCCATCATGCATGGGAATGCGTGATTGGTGGCCCGAGAATCGAGGCACATCCTCCTTTGAGTCACAAACATGATAAGGAATGTGTTTGGTGCACATATTGCTTGAATTGTATTGCCATGCAAGTTTTGCCCTCTGCTGCTGTGAGTTGCAGGTTCTGCAGACATTCAGTGCCGACCGGCAGTATTTAGTGCCAACCGGCAGTATATTGATGGCCGATGGATGAATTCAGTGCCGGTGGCCACATGCTTCAGCCGGTGGTGTTTCCCCTCAGCCGGTGGTGATCCCCATGATTCAAGGGAGCAGTCCTGAGACTTTGGCAGTCTTCAGAGAAGGAAAGCAGGGAAAACAGAGGCAAGCTAGGCATGGCAGTGTGATTCCGAGCAAGTCCCGAACACGCGCCACATCCGGCCCTCTCCCCGAGGGGTTTACTGCTTTAATTAAATTAATTAATCTGCTTAATTAATTTAATGGGTTTGTAATTTAATTAGCTTGCGTAGTTAATTATCTGTATATTCTTTTGGTCCCTCCGAGTGAGGGCAAATTTGTAATAAGTGTGGATGAGTGCGGTGTATGTCTTCCAACCCCCATTTCTTTCTTCCCTTTTATTTACCTGCTTATGATGGTAGATTAGGGCACTTCTATTTTAGCATACCTTATACAATGCATGCGTGCATCCATGCATTTGTCGACATGCATCGGGCTCGGTACATCATACAAACTGCATTGTATTTCAAATCTAACTTGAATACGTGTTACTCGTGCATTTCACATGCCATCTTTAGGGTTAGCCGAGCCTACTCTAAATTGCATCTTCGCCTGTGTTTGTAACAGCGCCCGCGGGGACCTCGCTACAGTTCGGACTCGATTTTTGTTTGTTGCGGTTCTAAATATGAACCAAAGAGTCCAACTCTGGCAAATCGTTTGAGAAAAACAGATTTTTGAAAAAGTAGTTCCAAACATGGACTGCTTTGCCAGATTACAGAGTCGCCACCTAAATATTTTAAAATGGGAAATTTAGGAAACCCTGACTCGGTGCCGAAGGCCACATGTCCGTCATCACCAAAGTGGTCTTGGCTCGGGAGCTTGGGTACGATCGGGGAAGGTCAGCTATGAGCACCCCCTTTCGCCCGGTCCGAAGACCGGCCTCTACTAACCGTGATATCCGTTTTTGAAAACTTTATGCGTTCTTATTCCGGTTATTAGCCTAGAATTACTATATTATGCGCACAGCAAACAAGTATAGACCAAATCGCCTAAGTTGGAACAAAACACCACATGTTTGTTTTGAAAATGATTTGCTACTCACAAGTAGGCTAAAATGCAGGTTTTGCCACTCTCAAGCGGGCTTTTAGAAAAGACGGTTTTGCCACTATCTAGTGGGCTTTAAAACTCACAGTTTTAATGTGTTGTCCCAATTTAGGTAATTCAACCTCCATCCACAGGCATTCATGCAGTTATATCACATAAGCACTTAGCCTCATGGTAAGCATGCTATTATGGCAACATTCACACGCATGCGATATGCTAAAGCATAAAAGCTCACCTAGTACTCCAAGCCGAAACAGAAGCTTATTAGAAATCCATGCATGGACCTAAGCATACTGAAATGTCTAATGCAACACATGCAAAGATGTAATCTAGGCAGGCTCGGCCATCCTAAGCATGGCATGTGAAATGCTACAACTATCACGTATTCAATTTGGAATTGAAAGTACGATGCAGTTTGTATGATGTACCGAGCCCGATGCATGTCAACAAATGCGTGGATGCACACATGCATTGCATAAGGTATGCTAATTTAAATATGCCCTAATCTACCATCATAAGCAGGTAAATAAAAGAGAAGAAAGAAGTGGGGGTTGGAAGACATACACACACTCACCCACACTTATTACAATTGCGCCCTCACTCGGAGGGAGCAAAACAATAATACAGTCCCAAAATAAATGAATAAATATTACAAATTCTAATTACTGAATAAATAAATGTGAAATAAAAGGGGGCCACAGCCCCTCGCCTCGGGATGCGCGAATGATGCATGCTCGATGTCCGCCTTGCCCGGGAACCCGCACCATGCCTCTGTTCCCTCTGCTTTTGCTGCCCTGCCTCTCTGGAAAATTGCCAGAGTCCTGGGACACCTTCCAAATACCCTGAATATTACCACCGGCTGAAGGGTTGGACCATCGGCTGCAGGGTTTGGCCACCGGCTGCAATTGAGATTATCGGCACAAAAAGTGTGCCGGTCGGCACTGAAGAGTGCCGGTCGGCACTAAATTCCTGCAGGAGACAGTTTTGACAGCAGCAGACAGCAACAGAGCATGGTATGAAATTTTGGGACAAATGTATGCACGGACACACTCCCTATCATGCAATGGACTCAAGGGAGCATGGCCCTCGACCCCCGGGCCACCAATCACGCATTTCAATGCATGATGGCCCAAGAAGCCAAAGTGTGCAACTTCAATGTGGAATGAAATGCACATAAACAAACAAAGAGCTCAACCTCTATCATACTCCATTCAAGAGGTAAAGCATGCATGTCAAATGCAACCTCAGCATGCAATCTAACATGCAATATGAACATGCAAGCATACAAACATGCTAGGCACACAACCTAAGCAACACATACAAAGTAAGCATGCTACAACACATGAGGGAATGGACTTAAACTAGATTAGGCAGCCTCAAACAAGCCTAAAACAGTGGCCATAAGATGAAAATGAAGTGCCTCGAAATGCGTGCACACGGGCACGCAAACCGAGGCAATGGCATAAAGGCATGAAATGGCATGGAAAATGATATGCAAACATGCTAATGGAATTTCAGTAGCTAAATGAGGGGCGAAACAGCCCCGAATCATGGCCAAAGTACACCCGATGCACGGAATAGTCCCGAAACATGAATTTTAGCACCCGAAATGGCCTATAGCTATGCCAAATATGCAAGATATGAACATGAAGTATGAAGACAGCAACTAGATAGTCCCAAAACAAGCATGTTCATAGTACAAAGCATGGCAAGACAGCAAGCACAAGTGGGACTAACATGGCATGCAAAAAAAATGGCTCCTCAAGGGAGGCAATGAGGCAAGTGATAGATACAATGCTCAAACAGAAAAATGTCCTTCTACAACACTGAATAGGGACCAAAAATATGAACATTTACAGTAGATAACAAGTCCCAAAACAGTATGCACACATACTCAAAATGCAATGCAAGATTAAGGCCCACAAAGGGGTATAACATGAAGTACCAAAAGGATGCACCAAACAGCCAAACACCCTTCATGAGACATGTAGAGGGGGTCAAAATAAGACCCTTTTCAGGCCTGTCAAAGACCCAAAAACAGAAGCATGGTAGGCTAACAAAGCATGCAAAAATGGGGGCCAAAGAGGGGGTATAATGGTAAGTACTACATGGAGACCCCCAACAGTACTGAGCCCTTCTTCAATGTTGAAGAAGGGCTCAAAACAAGCAACTTTGTAGTTTACATCGAAGCTCAAAAATATATGCAACTATGGCTTAGATATGAACCAAGAAAATGCTAGTTTGAGGGAAATAGACACTTACCCTTGAAGACCAATGAACCAGCAGGTTTTGATCCAAGAAAATGAACTCCTAGCCTCTGCAAATGACCTCCAATGTGCTGGAAATGGAGTGGTGGTGGTGGTGCTAGGTGGTGGTGAAGAAATAGCCCAAGATCAAGGGTGTTTGGAGGTGGAATGAGAGAGATATATTGAGAGATGGAGGGATGTATATGTATATATCAGATATACATATATTTCTCTGGTTTTTTGTTCCAAAGTCTCCAACCTTGAGCAATGGAGAGGGGGCATGCTTATATAGGCAAGTATAAGCCAAGACTTAGAGGCTAAGTCATTCAAAAGGGGTCAAGGGGGGCCAAAGCTTATTCAAGAAGCTTGGACAGCTGGTAGGCTTCTTGAGGAAGCCAAGACAAAGGGGTCAAGGCTTCCCCAAGAAGCCTTGAGCAAAGGGTGCAAAGGAGGGGGTTCAAGGCTCAAAAAGGTGCAAAATATGCACATGCATGCACGTGTATCTGATTCTGTGCATCCCAGCTGGCACAGCTGGCCTGCACCATGCCTGCAAGGGTCAAAAGGGGCAAACCGGCCAGCAAAAACGGTCATCGGCACAATAAATGGCCGGTCGGCACAATATAGTGCCGACCTGCACTTTATTCTGGCCGGTCGGCAAAATGGAGTGCCGGTGGGCAGCCGGTAAGGTCACCAAGTGCCGATGGAAGTCCAGATTGAAGCCCCGGAAGTTAGCTTTCCAATGGCGCAAACCTTGCCTTAAAATTCCTCCTGTGCAAAAAGTTATGCCGTTTTCCGTGAAGCCGCGCAGACTTGATCCAACCGGACTGATCCCCTGCTTTAACCAGTCATATCTCCTCCACCCGGACTTGGATGTAGGAGATTCTTGAACCAAAAATGAAGCCCCGGAAGTCTTCTTTCAAATGGTGGTGGCCTCATAGCTTAACTCCAAGTATGCGGATGAATGGGCCTGATTCAGCGAGGGCTGCGCGACTCGCTTCTACCCGGATTCATGTCGAACTTCTCCCAAACCTATTTTCTTCCTCTTCTCCTCTTTTCTTGAACTCCAAACCCTTAAACAAAGTGTTTGGAAAGTTTTTCCTCTCTTCTTGCCAAAGAAACTGAACCTGTGCCCTGCACATCTCTCAACACCGAGCAAACCATCAGTAATGCCCAAGTCTTGAGGGCGGTCAAAAATGGGGTGTCTACAGTTGCCCCTCTTTGACAGAACTCGAAAGTCATAACAATGACGGGAGTGAATGTCAAAGCCCAGAGACGACCCATTTTTGACAAGGTCGAAGACTTGGACAAACAAACAAAATATAGATAGATAAATGGTTGTGCCCGTAGGCTGCCTACGTATCCTTTTGCAAGGAATCAAACCAGCGTAGTTCAGGGGCAGGATGCAAAGTGATGCACAATGCAAGTGCATAACTTATGATCATGCAAAGGATGCTGTAATGAAGCAATTATGCAAAATAAATGCAACATTTTAAGCGAATGCTATGCAAGCAAGTAAACGTGAACCAACCTACATCTCATGCAGAAAGGTTGTAAGCGAATTATGCAATTCTCACGAACATGTGCGTTAGATACACAAAAGTGAACAAAGTGTGATGGATACACTAAGTGGACAAGCATGTGTGATGGATACACCAAAGTGAAGAGAGTGTGATGGATACACTATATGAATAAAATGTGATTGATACACTAAGTGAAGCAAAGTGTGACAGATACACTAAGCGAAACAAGTGTGATGGATACACTAAGCAAATATGTGATAGATACCCTAAGCGAATGTGTGTGGTGATATACAAAGGGAGCATGTGATAGATACAAAAAGTGAACGTGTGTGGTAGATACACAAAGTGAAGCGAGTGTGATGGATGCACTCTATGAAGCAAAACGTGATGGATACACAAGGTGAGTGCAGTGTGATGGATACACTGTATGAAGCAAAGTGTGATGGATACACAAGATGAGCATAGTGTGATAGATGCATAAAGAGAAAGTGTGTGATTGATACACAAAGCGAGCGTGTGATTGATACACAAAGTAAGCGTGTGTGATTGATACACAAAGTGAGCACGTGATAGATACACTACATGAAGCATAATGTGATAGATACAGTAGCTGAGTGCGGTGAACACAGTGTGATGGATACACAAAGGGTGAACACAAAGTGTGATAGATGCACTAAGTGAATGAGTGTGATGGATACACAAAAGGCAAACACAAAGTGTGATAGATGCACTTAGTGAACAGGAGTATGATGGATATACTAAAGGTGAACACGAAGTGTGATGGATGCACTTAGTGAACAGGAGTATGATGGATATACTGAAGGTGAACACAAAGTGTGATAGATGCACTTAGTGAACGGGAGTATGATTGATATACTAAGTGTGAACACAAAGTGGGATAGATGCACTCAGTGAACATGAGTATGATTGATATACTAAAAGTGAACACGAAGTGTGATAGATGCACTCAGTGAACAGGAGTATGATTGATATACTAAGGGTGAACACGAAGTGTGATAGATGCACTCAGTGAACAGGAGTATGATGGATATACTAAATGTGAAGTGTGTGGTTGATACACTAAATGAAATGAAACGTGTGATTGATACACTGAATGCAATGAAGTGTGTGATTGATACACTTGCAATAAAGTGTGTGATTGATACACTGAATGCAATAAAGTGTGTGATTGATACACTAAAGTGAGAATGGGTGTGATAGATACATAAAACGAGAATGTGTGTGATTAATACACAAAATGAGAGAAGTGTGATTGATACACTAAATAAACATGTGACAGATACATGAAGCAAATAGAGTGTGATTGATACACAAAGCAAACATGTGATATGAAGAGAAGAATGGTGTGATAGATACACAAAGTGGGTGAAGTGTGATTGATACACTGAGTGAGAGTGTAATAGATACACAAAAGTGAATATGTGCGTGATAGATACACAAAATAAAAATGTGTGTAATAGATACACAAAATGAAAGAAGTGTGATTGATACACCAAGGCAAATGGAGTGTGTTAGATACACTAAGTGGAGCAAATGACTATGTGTGATAGATACATGAAGTGAATGGAGTGTGATTGATACACTAAAGCAAATAAAGTGTGCTAGATACACTGAATGAATGAAGTGTGATTGATACACTAAGTGAATGAAGTGTGATTGATACACTATGGGAATGAGGTGTGATTGATACACTATTCTGGCTTGAAGCAGACTTGATCTTGAGCTTGAGGTAGAGGTACACTCATACTTCGGAGCACTGGCAAGGCCTGAAGAGGTACACACGGGATGTAGTCTCGGAACTTACTGAAGTTGAAACAAACTCAGATATCCGACGTTTTCCTCTTTTGCTTTTATTTTGCAGTCCGGAACCACATAGCTTCAAGATAGGTCCTGGTTTTACTGTTCACACTTATCGGGGGTGGACCCTGCAGTTTTCGAAAGAACGAATCTGTTTTGCACAAATGTGGAGAATGGCACGGCACTCTGAGCACAAGATGATTTGATTTCTTTTTTTGAAATTAAGAAATGAGTTATTAACCGGGTATTGAGCCTACGACTGAACACAGCGAAAAAGACTCAACAAACAAAAACAAAGGTAAACAACCTAAACACATCTATTGACACTCGAAACGACTCAAAACAAGAATCGAAACAGACAAAACAAAACACAAGACTCAAATGTGCACAGGGAGCCTGTTTCACCGGGTATTATTTCCTACCCTTTCTCATTTGTGATTCTCACATCACTCGGCATTCAATCTCTTGTTTTCTGAAAAAAAGCCCTTTTCTCACTTTTTCTCTCATCGCACACCTCTCTATTCTTCAATCTCTTATTTTTCAATCCCTCCCCTGGATGGTTGATGGATAAACAGCAAGTTGTGGGCTCGTGCCCCTAGCATTCTGCTAGATTATCATTCTGGTTCACAACAATGAGTTTCTCCCACAGAGGGGTTGCGCTACAACTGGGTGTGTAGCAAATCTGCAGCTGACATCGATTGATGATGCTCTGCCAGGGAGTTTGGACGTGGTTAGATCTGTCCAGATGAGGAAGTGGAACATCTTGATCCATTCCAGTTTGTGCTTCGCACTTGGCTTGATACCTCGCTGCTCGGAGGGTGAGAGAGCTTTCAGCCCTTTGGTATTAACTTCAGTGGTGCCCTCTTCTGGCAGGTAGAGTGCCCTTCTTGGCAAGTATGTTGATGATGGGGAAAAGACAGAACACCTGACTCAACTGTGCCCCTAGTTCATCATTTCGACCATTTTTTTGTTTTTGGCTTTCTACTAAAACAATTTTGACCAAAATGAGAGTTAGATTAACATGCTTATTCAACTTTTTGATTTTGAAAATCACGCAAGTCAAGCTATGAGCACTGAAAATTTTCCTTTTTTGGGTCCAAGAAAATGGTCCAGTTTTGGAAAAGATGGAATAATTTTCGAGAGAATTAGTCAACCTCAGTAAAAATTCTCAAAAACTATTTTTGCAAACGGCCAATGCTCAACAAGCACGGAACCTACTCTTGAGATGTACAACCTCGGACCCATAGCAATGGAAAATTGCCCCTTGTCTGAAGGACACTGCATGGCAACGGAAAGTTGCCCCTTGTTTGAAATGACACCGCGGCGTTTTGAATGGCAACGGAAAGTTGCCCCTTGTTTGGATGATGCCGCAGCGCATTGTAGTCAGTCCTCGGAGCGATGAACACAATCAGACTCTCGAATACAGAGAAGGCAAAGATGATCAAAACCATTACATGGACACACTTGATTTGGAAGTGTTTACGGCTGGATTTCAGGATGAAGTTGCCTACGTATCCCAAACATGGGAATCAAGCCTTACGTAGTTCGGGGTTAAGGTACACTCGGGTATTTAACCTCTCCTTTTATGCTCTAACTTTTGCCAAGGCGCCCGATGCAGGTTTTCGACCTTGCGAGCTTCTTTTTCTTTTCTTTTCAATTCTTTTTCATTTTTTCATTTTTTTTCTTTTTCTTTTAGGCTCTAACTTTTGCCAAGGCGCCCGATGCGGGTTTTCGACCTTGCGAGCTTCTTTTTCTTTTTCTTTTTTTTTCTTTTTTTTTCTGTATATTTTTTTTTCTTTTCCTTTTGTATGTATTTTTTGCTTGCTCTAACTTTTGCCTGGGTCGCCCTTCCGGGTTTTCAGCCCAGCGAGCCTCTCAAAGGGTAAAAGTGTAATAAGTCCATGCCAAATGGTTCTGAGATTGAAGCCCTCTGTATCCAGGAGAGTGGCTGTTGATTCGCAAGAGAACTCATCTTCGGCTCTTCGGGCACATCTGACATCTTTGCCCCCTAGTTTGAGGGGGGGCTTCTGATCTAGCTTTGCAAGCTTCTTTTGAAAACACTTGAACTTCTTGATCTGACTCTCTTGCCCCTAGTTCGAGGGTTGCTTTGAATTTGGCCACGCAGGCCTCACGTTGTAGTTGGACAGTTTGAATTGAAGTCCAAGGTTTTAAAATGAGGGGTCGAGTCTCGAGGCTGAGAGCGATCCTAAGTTGCACAATCTCAAGAGCGATTCCACACAGGTCTTCGCAGGACCGTGCAAAACATTTTTTTGAAAATTTTTAAGAAAGCGACAAATCGCTCGCGCTGAAGACAGTGTAGAACCAATCTGGATCAAAGCTAGGGTCCTTTTCAGTACTCACGTTAACAAGCATGATTTCATTCATTAAGGGCTTAGCACGCCTCTCTTTCTCTCAGTTGATCAAATTTTTGCAAATCTCGAGGAATTCCTCCCTCTTCGTTTTTATCACAATATTTCGAAAAAAGTTTTGGAAAACTCAGGTCATTACAATGACTTCAAGGCACAGAAAAGACAGAGTTCTTAGTCAAATACTGTCATCTCATTTAGAATTTCTGGCACAACTGGCACACGGCCGAAGCAAACACAAGAGTGTGAAAATCGCTGCTGTTCCATTCAAATCTGTTAGTGTAACTGGCTCCAGGCAGAAACAGACTCAAAACAAGATGAAAAGACAGACGCAAAACAAAATGGTGACGCCCGAGGTAACACTCCCGGAATCACCCGACTCTAGCAAAGCAGGACTGACTCGATACAACGAGACAGACTCAACAGGGTTGACTCGATACAACGAGGTAGACTCAACAGGGGTGACTTGATATAACGAGACAGACTCAACAGGGGTGACTCGATACAACGAGATAGACTCAACAGGGATGACTCGATACAACGAGACAGACTCAATACCCAAGTCAGAAGGTAGGATAAACAGCATTCGCAAATGTTCAAAATAGTGCGTGCCATCCATCACATCCGGAGTAAGCTGAGCACCGACAGCAAGTGGTTCATCCCCTGATCACATAACAACACAGGTCTAGAGTACCCTGGGTATATCAGACCCTTCTGAAGCTATGGTTCCAAGACTACTTAGCAAAAGAGAAAACAGACAGCACCTCAGCCTGATTTCACTAGAACAGATACGAGCACAACTGAATGATTGCACTCTTTGCTGAATTCTGCCCCAAAATTCTGCCTGTGAACTGATACCCTCAGGTAAAACTGATTCCCCAAAATATTGATGCCCTCAGGCCTGATGCCCGGACTCGCAAACTGATATATGCATTCCCTGTAGAGGCACACTCTAAAAGCACATAGCAAGTAAATGAGAGCCAATACACCCCTATGTTGGGGTAGGGTTTCCCTGTCCTATTTTGTCAGGAGCTAGGGTTTCACTACGCACACAGCGGTTTCAAACAACCTAAAATCGGGTAAGCAACCTGTCCTAGTTTGGAATGGTCACTAGGGATTTCGATATGCACTAGGTCGAATGGTCAAAAAGGGTGCCCCGATAAAACCGGGGTTTGTGTTCCCATGCTGTCAAAGCCCATAACCGGTCAGCCTTATGGTCATGCCTTGACAAGACAAGCCTCCGGCAAACCGTTCAGGAATGGCAGATGGCAAACACGGTGTCCTAGGCGCACCAATGCACATGCAATGCAAAGAGACACATAAACGAAATCAAAACAGGATATCACGAGTTCGAGTCAAGCTCTCTAAAACTCCCCAGCAGAGTTGCCAGAAACTGTAACAGCGCCCGCGGGGGACCTCGCTACAGTTCGGACTCGATTTTTGTTTGTTGCGGTTCTAAATCTGAACCAAAGAGTCCAACTCTGGCAAATCGTTTGAGAAAAACAGATTTTTGAAAAAGTAGTTCCAAACATGGACTGCTTTGCCAGATTACAGAGTCGCCACCTAAATATTTTAAAATGGGAAATTTAGGAAACCCTGACTCGGTGCCGAAGGCCACATGTCCGTCATCACCAAAGTGGTCTTGGCTCGGGAGCTTGGGTACGATCGGGGAAGGTCAGCTATGAGCACCCCCTTTCGCCCGGTCCGAAGACCGGCCTCTACTAACCGTGATATCCGTTTTTGAAAACTTTATGCGTTCTTATTCCGGTTATTAGCCTAGAATTACTATATTATGCGCACAGCAAACAAGTATAGACCAAATCGCCTAAGTTGGAACAAAACACCACATGTTTGTTTTGAAAATGATTTGCTACTCACAAGTAGGCTAAAATGCAGGTTTTGCCACTCTCAAGCGGGCTTTTAGAAAAGACGGTTTTGCCACTATCTAGTGGGCTTTAAAACTCACAGTTTTAATGTGTTGTCCCAATTTAGGTAATTCAACCTCCATCCACAGGCATTCATGCAGTTATATCACATAAGCACTTAGCCTCATGGTAAGCATGCTATTATGGCAACATTCACACGCATGCGATATGCTAAAGCATAAAAGCTCACCTAGTACTCCAAGCCAAAACAGAAGCTTATTAGAAATCCATGCATGGACCTAAGCATACTGAAATGTCTAATGCAACACATGCAAAGATGTAATCTAGGCAGGCTCGGCATCCTAAGCATGGCATGTGAAATGCTACAACTATCACGTATTCAATTTGGAATTGAAAGTACGATGCAGTTTGTATGATGTACCGAGCCCGATGCATGTCAACAAATGCGTGGATGCACATATGCATTGCATAAGGTATGCTAATTTAAATATGCCCTAATCTACCATCATAAGCAGGTAAATAAAAGGGAAGAAAGAAGTGGGGGTTGGAAGACATACACACACTCACCCATACTTATTACAATTGCGCCCTCACTCGGAGGGACCAAAATAATAATACAGTCCCAAAATAAATGAATAAATATTACAAATTCTAATTACTGAATAAATAAATGTGAAATAAAAGGGGGCCACAGCCCCTCGCCTCGGGATGCGCGAATGATGCATGCTCGATGTCCGCCTTGCCCGGGAACCCGCACCATGCCTCTATTCCCTCTGCTTTTGCTGCCCTGCCTCTCTGGAAAATTGCCAGAGTCCTGGGACACCTTCCAAATACCCTGAATATTACCACCGGCTGAAGGGTTGGACCATCGGCTGCAGGGTTTGGCCACCGGCTGCAATTGAGATTATCGGCACAAAAAGTGTGCCGGTCGGCACTGAAGAGTGCCGGTCGGCACTAAATTCCTGCAGGAGACAGTTTTGACAGCAGCAGACAGCAACAGAGCATGGTATGAAATTTTGGGACAAATGTATGCACGGACACACTCCCTATCATGCAATGGACTCAAGGGAGCATGGCCCTCGACCCCCGGGCCACCAATCACGCATTTCAATGCATGATGGCCCAAGAAGCCAAAGTGTGCAACTTCAATGTGGAATGAAATGCACATAAACAAACAAAGAGCTCAACCTCTATCATACTCCATTCAAGAGGTAAAGCATGCATGTCAAATGCAACCTCAGCATGCAATCTAACATGCAATATGAACATGCAAGCATACAAACATGCTAGGCACACAACCTAAGCAACACATACAAAGTAAGCATGCTACAACACATGAGGGAATGGACTTAAACTAGATTAGGTAGCCTCAAACAAGCCTAAAACAGTGGCCATAAGATGAAAATGAAGTGCCTCGAAATGCGTGCACACGGGCACGCAAACCGAGGCAATGGCATAAAGGCATGAAATGGCATGGAAAATGATATGCAAACATGCTAATGGAATTTCAGTAGCTAAATGAGGGGCGAAACAGCCCCGAATCATGGCCAAAGTACACCCGATGCACGGAATAGTCCCGAAACATGAATTTTAGCACCCGAAATGGCCTATAGCTATGCCAAATATGCAAGATATGAACATGAAGTATGAAGACAGCAACTAGACAGTCCCAAAAAAAGCATGTTCATAGTACAAAGCATGGCAAGACAGCAAGCACAAGTGGGACTAACATGGCATGCAAAAAAATGGCTCCTCAAGGGAGGCAATGAGGCAAGTGATAGATACAATGCTCAAACAGAAAAATGTCCTTCTACAACACTGAATAGGGACCAAAAATATGAACATTTACAGTAGATAACAAGTCCCAAAACAGTATGCACACATACTCAAAATGCAATGCAAGATTAAGGCCCACAAAGGGGTATAACATGAAGTACCAAAAGGATGCACCAAACAGCCAAACACCCTTCATGAGACATGTAGAGGGGGTCAAATAAGACCCTTTTCAGGCCTGTCGAAGACCCAAAAACAGAAGCATGGTAGGCTAACAAAGCATGCAAAAATGGGGGCCAAAGAGGGGGTATAATGGTAAGTACTACATGGAGACCCCCAACAGTGTTGAGCCCTTCTTCAATGTTGAAGAAGGGCTCAAAACAAGAAACTTTGTAGTTTACATCGAAGCTCAAAAATACATGCAACTATGGCTTAGATATGAACCAAGAAAATGCTAGTTTGAGGGAAATAGACACTTACCCTTGAAGACCAATGAACCAGCAGGTTTTGATCCAAGAAAATGAACTCCTAGCCTCTGCAAATGACCTCCAATGTGCTGGAAATGGAGTGGTGGTGGTGGTGCTAGGTGGTGGTGAAGAAATAGCCCAAGATCAAGGGTGTTTGGAGGTGGAATGAGAGAGATATATTGAGAGATGGAGGGATGTATATGTATATATCAGATATACATATATTTCTCTGGTTTTTTGTTCCAAAGTCTCCAACCTTTGAGCAATGGAGAGGGGGCATGCTTATATAGGCAAGTATAAGCCAAGACTTAGAGGCTAAGTCATTCAAAAGGGGTCAAGGGGGGCCAAAGCTTATTCAAGAAGCTTGGACAGCTGGTAGGCTTCTTGAGGAAGCCAAGACAAAGGGGTCAAGGCTTCCCCAAGAAGCCTTGAGCAAAGGGTGCAAAGGAGGGGGTTCAAGGCTCAAAAAGGTGCAAAATATGCACATGCATGCACGTGTATTTGATTCTGTGCATCCCAGCTGGCACAGCTGGCCTGCACCATGCCTGCAAGGGTCAAAAGGGGCAAACCGGCCAGCAAAAATGGTCATCGGCACAATAAATGGCCGGTCGGCACAATATAGTGCCGACCTGCACTTTATTCTGGCCGGTCGGCAAAATGGAGTGCCGGTGGGCAGCCGGTAAGGTCACCAAGTGCCGTGGAAGTCCAGATTGAAGCCCCGGAAGTTAGCTTTCCAATGGCGCAAACCTTGCCTTAAAATTCCTCCTGTGCAAAAAGTTATGCCCTTTTCCGTGAAGCCGCGCAGACTTGATCCAACCGGACTGATCCCCTGCTTTAACCAGTCATATCTCCTCCACCCGGACTTGGATGTAGGAGATTCTTGAACCAAAAATGAAGCCCCGGAAGTCTTCTTTCAAATGGTGGTGGCCTCATAGCTTAACTCCAAGTATGCGGATGAATGGGCCTGATTCAGCGAGGGCTGCGCGACTCGCTTCTACCCGGATTCATGTCGAACTTCTCCCAAACCTATTTTCTTCCCTCTTCTCCTCTTTTCTTGAACTCCAAACCCTTAAGCAAAGTGTTTGGAAAGTTTTGCCTCTCTTCTTGCCAAAGAAACTGAACCTGTGCCCTGCACATCTCTCAACACCGAGCAAACCATCAGTAATGCCCAAGTCTTGAGGGCGGTCAAAAATGGGGTGTCTACAGTGTTGCATTAGCCATTTAACATGAACTAGGTCATGCATGTTTGCTAACTAGTTTCTTGTTTTGGCGCGGAGTACAATGTAAGTATTTACGCTTTAGCATACCACATGCGTGTGAATGCTAACATGATAGTATGCTTACCATGCGGCTAAGTGCTTATATGAGATAAACTGTTTGAATGCCTGTGGGTGGAGGTTGGATTGCTTGAGTTGGGAAAACTCATTGAAATCCGTGTTTTAGCCTACTTGCGAGTAGCGAGTCCGAAACATTTTCAAAACAAACGGATACGCAATGTTTTGTGTCCAAATTAGGCAATCTAGTCTATACTTGTTTGCTGCGCGCATAACATAGTAATTCTAGGTTAATAATTGGAATAAGAGCATGTAATGTTTTCAAAAACGGATACCACGGTTAGTAGAGGCCGGTCTTCGGACCGGGCGAAAGGGGGTGCTCATAGCTGACCTTCCCCGATCGTACCCAAGCTCCGAGCCAAGACAACTTTGGTGATGACGGACACGTGGCCTTCGGCACCGAGTCAGGGTTTCCTAAATTTCCCATTTCAAAATATTTAGGTGGTGACTCTGTAATCTGGCAAAGCAGTCCATGTTTGGCACTACTTTTCAAAAAATCTATTTTTCTTCAAAACGATTTGCCAGAGTTGGACTCTTTGGTTCAGATTTAGAACCGCAACACAAAAAGGAGAGTCCGAGCTGTAGCGAGGTCCCCCGCGGGCGTTGCTACAGTCTGCTGTAGTGTTTTTGTTTTCTATTTTCTTTTTTGTTGGTCTCTCACCAACCAGGAGGTTTGAGCTTCATTTAGCTCTTAGCTCCTCTTTATTGATGTTCGCTTTCAATGTACTTTGTTTGTGCTTCATCAATAAAGTTTTTCTTTGCCGATCAAAAAAAAAAAAAAAACACTGATATGAACAGCTACAATTTTTTTATTTTTTTTTTAAATTTAGCTTTTTTTGGTCTTTTTTTGTAATGAACCTTTTATTCTTATTTTTATTTTTACTTTTTAAATTTGTCTACATGACAGACTTGATAAGGAAATTTAAAAAAAAAAAAATTGATATAACTTTGAAAAATCGATCACTAAAGGCCAAAAAATTCGGACACAATGGCTATTCACTAAAAGTTTGGACAAAAAAAAAAATCAAAATTCAAAAGTCACTAAAAGCTAAAAAATAAAATGTTCAAAGAAAAAAAATAAAAAATTAAACACACTACTTATTCACATTTGTTCATACAACTTAAAAAATCATTTCTAAATATATTAATTTTTTTTTCACCTCGTAAAAATTAAAAAATTACTAAAAAAATCAAACCCAAACAAGGCCTTAATTTTTTTTCCCCCCCTAAAAACTCAACACCCAAATTATTAAATATAGTAACTGTATATTATGTCTATCATACATACCATATTATATTCATTACCATTCTTAGGATTACCATATTTAGGTTTCTCTCATCCCATATAAAAGAATCTTATATACATTATTACATAATTATTCAACATAACATTCAATATAATACAAATTTCTTTCTCTCTCTTTGATATTGTAACATGATATCAGAGATAAGTTAAGTACCAAGTAATTTGTTTTCCCGGTGGGTGGCAGCCTTGCGTTAGCCGCCCGCCAGACCTTAACCCATTCCGCTGCCATATTTTCTTTTCAGTATCGCTTTGTGATGATCTCTTTATCTGTCCACTAATTTATTCATATCCCAAATATCTCTATCATATATATATATATATATATATATATATATATATATATTTTGTGTGTTTCTGTTGCACTTTGTTTTTCCCTCTGTTTCAACCTCAAATAGGTTTCTATCTTCAAACCTATTTGAGTTTGAAGAGGGGGGTATTATACATATATTATAGTGAGTACAGTGATATACCATGTGAACAACCTAAGCCGTCCCCTCTAGTGCACAACCTAAGTTGCCCCCTTTGGCGCACCATCCAAGCTGTCCCTGGGAGCACCATCCAAGCTGCCTTCTAGCGCACTTTCTCATAAGTCGTCCCCTAGCGCACAATGTTATATGTTGCCATCACGGTTCAGCACCACGTCATAAGTTATGTGTGTGCCACGTTTTCTAGTTCAACATCCAGTTTCTTCATCGGTCTGGCACGACCTTAAACTGTCCTGGCATTAGTTCCGGCTAATTTCTACAACGGTCTGACACGATCTTAAACTGTCCAACATTAGTTCTAGCCAATTTCTATAACAGTCCGGCACGACCTTAAATTGTCCCGGTATTAGTTCCGACCAGTTCCTACAATGGTTTGACACGATTATAAATTGTCTCCCGCCATTAGCTCTAGCCTTTGATCTATCTCAAATGCCCTTGCGCTCCCGTTCGGACTTTGTAATTTATTTTCCTTTTATTTTATTTTTTAGTTTTATTTCATGTTTTAGTTTCTCTCTCCAAACTCAAGTTAATATCCTTACTTGAGTTTGAGAGGGGTGTTAAATATAGTAACTACATATTCTGTCTATCATACATATCATATTATATTCATTACCATACTTAGGATTACCATACTTCGGTTTCTCTCCTCCTATATAGAGGAGTCTTGTATACATTATTACATAATTATTTAACACAAAATTTAATACAAATTTCTTTCACTTTCTCTTTGATATTGTAGCACAAATAAAAGAACACCAATGAAGATCTTAGCAAGTCAAAATAAAAAAATTGAAAATGTAAAGTTATTAGGGTGAAACACCAATAAATTCCAAGTTGTAAACTTGTGCACCAATTAATCCCGCATCTTTTCTTTAGAACCGAAAAGTCCTAAATTAAGGATGATGTCATTTTTTGTCCTCACAGGATGGGATAATGTGGGATTTGGGTAATGGTCAAATTACATTTGTAGACATGCAGCACACTATAGGCTTTTTTTAGTTTTCCATTGTTTTCAACAGAATCTTTTAATCAGTGTAAGGAAACATTAGAATCCAACATTCCCATATTACTAACATTCCATAAACTTTGACATTCAACATCCCCACATTACTAACATTTCTATGTCAGTGTAATGAAACCCTAAATGTTGTTGAAAGACTGCTGAATAGAGTTTTAGGCGAATTCCACTCATTCGACTTGAACCCCAATTGGCGCAATCCACATTCTGATGACACACCGTTTGTTTTCCAACTCAACATCAACTGTGTAACTTGCACCGACGAGACCATCAATTTGTCTTCTCCGATTAGAGGAATTTCGGAAACATTTGCAGTGTTTCCATTGGTGTTTGACATTTGTGTACTCGTTGACAACATGTAGCTGACGAGTTTACATAATACCTTCATCGTCATCGGTGATTGTGTTGGTAGTCCATGGCGTTAGCTATGTGGTTACTAATGTTGTTTTCTTTGTTTTTATGAAAGAATCAGATTGTTCGGTGAATGTCAGATTATATGTTGTGATTGCATCCTAATGTTACACACTAGCTCGTAATGTTGTTGTGTTAATGGTATGGCGAGTTTCATATTTCAATGGAGGTATAGTCTTGTATTGTTTATTCTTGTTGTGGAGTTAGTTCTGCTAGTTTCAGTTGGTGTGTTAGTGTGCCTTTGCAGTTTGGAGTACTTGTGTGATTGGCAACAGTGTAATGTTAATCCCATTTGTTGTGTTGGGTTTGTTGTTATGTCGTAATGTATCACCCATTCCCCTGTTTTTTGATTGTATGGATGTTAGTAGTGATATGAAATGTTAATAACATTTGTAGTAATAAAAAATGTAATATTAATTGTATCAATGTTAATGAAGTGTAGTGTCAGTGTCAGTGCCATTTTTTTGATTTGTTGTGTTGTAATGTATCACCTATTCCCCTGTTTTTTGAGTGTATGGATGTTGGTGGTGATATGAAATGTTAATAACATTTGTGGTAGTAAAAATGTAATGTTAACCGTATCGATGTTAATGAAGAAAACAACATCAGTAATTGAAACTCATCCATCGTATATCACTCTATAAAAATCAAACACACAAAAATAAAAATGTAAAACGTTACCATCTCAATCATTACACACAAATGAGCGAAAAAGAATTTACCAAAATCCTAATAAGGGTAAATGTCTAAACTTCGCTCATGCCAAATCAAAGGAAAATATTTCTTACCAATTAAGTAGAATCAAATGGTTCATAAGAAAAAAAACACAAGACTAAATAGATCATCATTCCCTAATTTGAGATTTACCGGTAATTTGTTCAAATTATTATTGGTCAAACCAATGTGAATTAAACTATATATAATTATAAATGTTGTGTATTTAATATAATAGAGGCGGAGATGGTGAAAATAGAGCAGATACGAGAAAAACCTTCCCTTCCAATTTTGTTATGAGAACAGAGTAAATTGTCATTCTTAAATATGATTATATGTCAGATAATAATTGGTGTGAAATACTAGGGAACATATATGACATGGAGCACAATGAACCCTCAATAGTTTTTGGGTCCGGTGACGGAGGAATGAGTCCCATTTTAGAAGGGTTTTGATAGTGGGGTAAATTACCCACAAAACATGGCTTTTGGTACATCATCATTTATAAGATGATTGTTAATGAGAGGCCATTTGAGGTGAACATGGGGCGCTTTCAATTTTATTCATGCTGACATGTTGATTTTATTTTGCCTTTTTGGATTTAAAATATGATGTGCATGCCACATGATGATTTTTTTTTTTATTTTTGTTACATTATGAGTTAATTATATTTACAAGCTTTTCATTGGATATTTATTAACGCACAACTTTCTGTACTCGCTTACTAAAAGGAAGAAGAAAAACAAAATGCAAATATGTTTTATTTTTAATTATTATCATATCCTTTTTACCAAACTACTAGTAGTTTATAGTTTTTAAAAAAATCAAAACCAAAGGATTTAATCATTGGAAACAACAAATTTGGTGGTATAGGTTCTCGAATTATAGAGATTTTTCACACAATTCTTCCACAACTTTTTTTTTTTTTTGATAACCGAGTGTCCGGGCCAGCACCCCTTCGGAGTGTAATTCTTCCACAACTTGTAGGCTTAATTGTCTTTTGATTGTGTTTAAAGTTTGATTTTGAAGAGATACTTGTGAAGAAAAAAAAAGAAAAAGAAATAAATTTTTTGTCACATTATAATTGGTGTAGAGTATGGAACATATGTCACATAAAGAATGCATTAAAATTTTTGGATTGAATGGTGATATCAATGACATAATATTACCGTTGTATTCAAGATTTTATTTTATTTTATTTTATTTTTATTTTAAATTTTCATCATCCTTTTTTTTTAAAAATTAAATTAAAAATTTATCATCAAAATTGAAAATTAATGATTTATAAGTAACTTGCCATCGATTTGACTCTTTTACAATTAGTTTTTTCGTCCTTTGTGAGACTGGGTTACTTTAAACCCACTCTATAGAGTAAGTATTTACTAGCCAATCACGTGTATTAAGTCCAAGCACATCACTAAAAAAAATGGCCTAATCCCAAACCAACCCTAAGTTTATGATTTATTCCGGTTATACCGAGAACACTTTGACAATTAGACCACCCGTGCGAGTTAGTAATAAGGTCTTCTTTGTTTCTACTTGAAGGATAGAATTTAACCACTGGGATACAAAAAATCATATTTGTTTTGAAAAGTAGTTATGGGATTAAAAGTCTCGTAGGATTATGAAACCCTTCCATGGAGGGGGACTAGCAATCCCAGAGAGATATGGTATTGATATCTAATCCCAAGGAATTGGAGAGAGAAATATTTACCTTGTTTGTTTTCATTTTTTAAAAAATATTTTTCAGAAAATTCTACTTTATTATTTTTCGTATTTTTTTGTTTTTACTGATTTTTTAAAATATTTTAAGCAATTTTTTTACTTTTTAGACACACCTAACATAAATACACCTAAAAAGTAAAAAAATTGTAAAAAAAATCTTTTAAAAATTCACTAAATACCAAAAATAAAAAAAATACAAGAATTCAGTACATTTTTTGTATTTTTATGTATTTATTAATTTTTTAAAATATTTTTTTACAAATTTTTTACTTTTTAGATACATCTAAGTAAGGTGCATCTAAAAAAGTAAAAAAAATGTTTAAAATTTAAAAAATATTCACTAAAAACAAAAAAACACGAAAATAAAAAAAAAGTCAATTTTCAAAAAACTTATTTTTTAAAATTTAATCACAACTAACTAATATCACTATAGTGCACACACAAACACAATTTATTTTACAATTTCAACATAATATCACCATATTAATAATTACATCACCCAATCCAATCATACTTACTCATACTAACTCAACCCCATCATACTAATAATTCCCTCACTAAAACAAATGGAGCCTAAGTCTATGTTTGTTTGAGTCTTTGGAAAAGGGAATTGGACTAATAGTGTGTGGGACCCACCTAAAAAGAGTTTGGTAGGGGATATGAATGAGGGGATTAACTATTTTCTTTGAACTAGTAATCTCCTCTATTGGTAGGATTACCAATTCCACGGAGGGTTTGTGATTAAAAATTGAATGAGGAGATTGGTGAATTTTTAAATGATTCTTAAGATTGTGTCATATTCGTCCAATAAATAATAGCCATTAGGTTTCATGGACGAAAACTCAAATGATGTGTCAATTGGGTTCATATAGTTTACACAATGTCTCAATTTGGTCATTGTCAAAATTGAGCAAATTAAAACAACAGGGATCAAATTGACACATCGTGTAAATTACAGTGACCAAATTGACACATCATTTGAGCACGTCAATTTGGTCACGTGACGATTTTCCATCCATCAAACCTAATGGTCGTTATTTATTGGATTAATATGACACAATTCGTTAAATTAAGAGGCGAAATCGAGCAAAATTAAAATAAAAGGAACCAAATTAACATATCGTGTAAACTATAGAGACCATTTGCATAATTTACCATTTTATTTATTAATACTATCTATAGTATTATTATTCTAGTGGTGTACAAACAAAAACTCTTTATTTTACATCTCTAATTTAATACCACTATATTAATAATCTCCCTATTCAATCTCATCGTAGTCTTAAATCCTTCCATTTTATGGAACTAAACAAACTTCTTCTAAGAATTTAGATACTATATTTCATTCTTTTAAATCATAACTTCTCATAAGAAGAATCATGGTAGTCAAGGAGTTTGAATGTTTCAAAGTTATTGATCATCAAATGAAATTTTCCAATCCATCGACATATTGAAATTGGTCAAATACCATGTACAATCTTCATTTTGTCCAAGACTATTTATATATTTATTCAGCAGGAATAATTGAAACGTGGGTTAACTATATTCAGCAGAGTCCGTGCGCTTCATGTAGAATTGTTGTTAATTTGAATTCAAAATGGCATTCCATGGAATTATGGTGGTTGTTTGGCAGCTTATAAATTATTTATAATAATTGTTATTATTTTTGTTAATTTTAGACATTTGTACTAGATTGTTTGGTGGAGATCCTAGTTCCAACAAATGAGATTGAAAAAGTTAAATCAGTTGAAAAAAATTAATTATTAGAAAGAAAGAGGTGACTTGCCCCAACCTCCTATTTTTTAATTAGAATAAATTATGGACCTGACTCCTCTATGTAGAAAAGAGAGTTTGGCATTGGTGGGCCATTGACAGATCCTAAAATTTCTGGGGTCTATATGCTTCCCAATAATGAAATAGTAATTTCTTATTTCCTAGAGATGACGTTGGCAAGAGCTGTTGTGTAACCCCATTTTGGTTAAAAATCATATTTTTGCAAAATGATCATTTTGCCTTTGAATTCGTTTTTTTTATTCAAAATTAACTTTCTGATTTCTACTAAGGACGTAGAGGTCCGCTTGAGTTTGAATTGATAGATATTTTCAAAATATGAACTTATTTTACACAATAACATCAATTGGAAGTCAAACGAACTTACTTAAGTAAAAGGAGGATCCAAAAGCTCAAAACCACGTACTTGTGCATCCATGCATGGCCTACATGTATTAAGGGCACGTATGCGCACACCTGGGGCCCTGGCCACACAAAATCCGCACGGCTGTGCACGGGTCACACGACTACACATGTTGTACAACCTATCGACAATGTTGAGTGAGTTTTTGCTCCGAATTGTTCGGGAGGCACAATGAGAAAGTGATGGGAAACCCTAGGGTGACCTAAGGCATTCAAGAACCTTCTCCCTGAGCCTATGTATACCCCCTCTCCTCCCCTTTTTGAGAGAGGTCAATTTTTGGCTAAGTGTTGAGAGTTTTAAGGGAGAAACATCACTTCTCTTCACCCAAAACCCTTAGCTCTGAAATTTTTTATCCTAGCAGCAACTTTTGATGATCCTAGTGTGCACCTAAGGTCTTCTGAAACAAAACAGCCATAGTGAAACTGAAGCCTGAGGGAAGCTTCAAGCAAGGATTCTAAGGCATTTCTCGCATTTTGTTGTTCTTTACTTGTATTTTCTGCAAAGCAGCAGGTAAGTTTACTATCCTTAATTTATTTAAGTAGTTTCTAGTCTCTTATTTCAGTATCTAATCATCTTAGGGTGTTAGCTTTGCATGTTCATCATGTAGTCTCATAGTCTTGCATGTTTTTTCGTTTTATTTTGCATGTTTTATTTGAGTTATATGAACATGTTTAGGTCATTATAGCTTTCCTATTTGCATGCTGAGGCCCAATTTAAGCATCATGTATGTTGGTTTAGTATTGTTTATTTGTTATTTGTCTTATTTGCACTAAATCATGGTAGTACCCTTAAACCGGGCATAGGTTGCATATTTGTGTGTTTAGTAGCATGTTTAGGATCATCATGCCATTTTTATTTATATCATGCATAGTAAGACGATTGGTAGTAGAATCTGGTGAGTTTTCTATTCTTTTCATGCTATATGCTTGTCTGTGGTGCATTATTTTCAATAATCTAAGTACATATATCTATATATTTTTTTTATATAAAATTGTGTGTTTTGGATATTTTTATGAATATTGCTTAGTTTAGATCTTGTTAATGGCCATTAGGACTTAAAAAAGTTGTTTTTAATGGAAAATATGACCGCTTTATGAAAATATATGGTTATGTTCAATGAATCTAAATTGAGTGGTATTTATTTATTCAATCACTTAGTTTTAGGTTTAGTAATGGTTTTTAGGATTAATAATGAAGCTTGTGAAACATTTAATCACTAAAATCACAAAATAGAGAGTTAGTAGATGCCAATCTTCAGATTGGACAAAAGATGTGCTTTCATTCAATGACCTTCTCCTTTTGTACCTTAGTTCTTGAACCTTAATTATTTGGTTATGATTGATTAGGTCTTATACTTATTTTTTTATCTTTAAAGATTTCTTAATTCCCTTTAAAATTAAGTGGCGACATTCGAATGCAAGTTGGTATGACATTGGATGGAAAGGAGCCTTATACCCCAAAAGGCATGGCGTCCACAATTGGCGACTGTGCTAGGGAACTTAGAAGAACTTGACTTGAAAATTTCTATTATGTGATTTTAGTTACTAAGGGGTTGTTTGGGATGATCTAAATTATACTTTTTGACTTTTTATGAAAAGATGTGAAATATGGTAGAGAGGTGATGTGACCTAAATACGATAAAAAGATGTGCTATTCTAGCATACCCCAAACAAGGCCTAATTGTTTATTGCATTGCATCATTGTAGGCTCGGAAAACCGTTATTCACTTAATATCCCGGGTGGCTTGCCATTCACGGGCTATGTTAAGTCAACAAATAAGCGTCAGAATTTGACTATTACTACTGTTTGATCATCCCCTTGCGCATCTAAGGTGGCGTGAAAGGTAAATTGATAGTCATAGATAATGTACACTTTGACTAAACCTACCTTTGCATATTGAAAGCTTTAGAACCTATCAAAATTAGGACAGGAAACTCATCCAATTCAGGTTATTTGATGGTTGTTTTATATATGTAGACATCCCATTTTGATTGGCCTTAAGACTGGAGCACTTTCTTTGGATTACATGTTGATGAAAATAAGAATAGTTTTTAACAAAATCCTCAGTGAAAAAGATAGAATTTGAGCATTACTCTCCACCCTGAGCCTATTTTTTCCAAGTGTTTAGGTCCCATTGGGCAATGGAGCAAAGCTAGATTGAACTGAAGCAAAGTGGGCAAAATTCTCTCTGGCCAGTCGATTGGCCGGTTGTTCGGTCGGTCGACCACCCAGTGATAGTTTTGCCCATATTTTTGTTGGTTCGGGTGGGGCACTTCATAATCCCGTTTTCTGACCCATTTATGCATTCAATGCAAGTATATTCAGCCTTCATTGCCTAGTGCTTGATCCATTGAAGGTAATGCTCCATTTTTGTCTTCCACTAACTCTATTTTGGTGCTCCATTAGCTCCATTATCTTCCCTAAATGCTCCATTAGTTCTCCACTTTGTCTTCTACCATTGCTCTACTTGTATTGCCTATATTAGGAGAGCTTAAGTCTTGAATTTGAGGAGATGAATTTGAGAGAAGAAGTGTAGAGAGAACATTGAGTTTGAATTAAAGTTTGACAAAGAAAAGAAAGCTTTAAAAACAAGAAAGTTGTCTTGCCAAAATAGTGAAGTTACCTAGCCTTTATACATTTCATCTTCCCTTGCAAAAACCACTCAAGAACCAAGTCCTAAAGCTTTGATCAAAGAGAGAGTAATTATTGCCAAGTTGAAGAAGATTAAAGAGTGATCATACACTTGTTTAAAGCTATCATTCTAGCTCAAATTCCAGGCTCTTGAATTGAGGCTTGAGAACATAATTCACAACCTTGAGACCAAGGTTGCCAATGCATCAATAAATCGATTGTTTTCTCTCACCATGTCTGTAAATTTCAGTCTTTCAAACCTTGGGATCAACATGTCCAAGGTCTGATGATAGACTATCATTTTCTCCTCTTCAACCTTCCAATCTCCATTGGCTTGAAAGACGACCAAGTTTGAATTCCCGATCACATTCAACCTTATTGCCCCTAGTTCTAGGGCTACTTCCAATCCAATAATGCATGCTTCATACTTTGTTTGGTTGTTGGATACCCTGAATCAAAGTTTGAAAGCTAAAGGGATATGAGAATCATCTGGTGCTATGAGCAACAAGCCTATCTCGTAGCCAAATTGATTGGACGCCCTATCAAAGATCAACTTCCAAGTGTCTTCTTCTATTTGTATGACCTCCTCATCTGGGAATGAATACTGCATATCTTCTTCTCCTTCAATTGGGTGATCAGCCAAAAAATTCTACTACGACCCTTCCTTTAACAGATTTGTGAGTGACATACTTGAGGTCGAATTCTGAAAGCAAAAGTAACTAATCTCAAAGAGATATTTGATGGGATGTAATCTTGAAACCCAAATTACCGAGTGAGCTAACATGTAGTGTCTCAACTTCCTAGTGGCCCAGACCAAAGCTAAGTAAGCCTTTTCCAAAGGAGTATAGCGGGTTGCAGAACTATGTTCTTCTCGTTATAATGGAATTATATTTGAATCTTTGATTATCTTGATTAGAAACCTTCTTAGTCGATATTTGAGCTTTGGTTGAGGTATTACCATAGTGGTTGGGTGAGATTGAATAAAAAACTCTAAATTTGAATAGTTGTTATTGAGTAGTCTTCAATCTTTTATCATTTTCTCTCTTCACACTTTGAATCTTGATGTGAAATTAGAACCATTGGAAATCTTACTTCTGGGGCTTCAATTTGGACACAAGAACGACCCTAAACGGAGTTCGGACGAGAGAGTTATATTTGTTTGAAATTTGCGAATATGTGCTATGAGCATAGTGCGCTCGAGCGCAACTTTCAACGCTCGAGTGTACTGCGTAGAATCAGGTCTTTAAAAGTCACTTTTTCGGTCAAACCTCTTCACTTTTCACTTCCTTCTCTCTCTCTTTCTGCCATTTTTTTTCTTTCTCAAGCTTTTTAGCCTTGATTTTATCTATTTCTACACATCTTTGACCCCTAGTTCCATTTACCAAAACGTAGAGCACAACAAGGGCTTCCATTTAATCTCAACGGATTGTCATTTTGCTGTTGGTGATTTTTTCAACTTGTTTCCTTCTTGCTTCAAGAGGTAGGATCTATTTCTTAAACTTAATACGAGTTCGGTAGTGTATTTGTGGTGTATTTAAAATATATAGATTCCATTGTTCTTGGATTGATTTTTGGAAATTTGTTTTGTAGTGACAGTTTGTTCCAAATGGGATTGTTGAGCTATGGTTTAGCTACAAAAACTTTATTTTCCAGTTACAAAAAATGCATATGAGTTTTTAAAAGTAAAAAGCCCTAATTTGGAGAAACCCTAAAATGTTGATCTTTTTGGGAAATTGTTGGATTATTAAATCAAAATGTAAAAGAGGGGTTTCCAAATGTTTTCTTGAAAAATGTTGTGATTATGAAATTGGAGTTAATATATGTTGAAATGAGCTATTTCTTGCATTGCAATGGATTTTCAAAGAGGAAAGGGAGTTATGCCCTAAAATGTAATTGTTAATATTGTAAAGAGGAAATGGAATAAATGTTGAGTAATGTGAAATTGAAATGAAGATTAATAATGATGGTGGAGTTGGATATGTATTATCACTCCCATTTGAGATTTTGAAAAGGTGTATTTTTAATGAAATTTATTTTTCTATTTAGAGATATTTGTTTTGGGCTGTCGGTGGAGGATAGCTATGATTGTTGTAAAAATTGCATGCGAACTAGGCAAACTAGACTGTTTATAAATCATGCTTATCATAGAGCATGTAATGGATTTTGAAAATTTAAACTGTACATTTTGGAAAGAGGTTTTTGGAAATCCTCGCATTATGTTTTGAAACATTTGCATTGTTTTGGAAAAATAATATTTTGAATCACATGTATTGTGTTATTTAGAAAGGATAAATAAAATGGTGAATCTGGGAAAAGATTGTTGCTACATCAATTAAGTTGGCCTGTGTGTTTAGGGTGAAAGTCCCGAAAACAACGCGTATACATAGGTGCCGATCCCGTGGACGAAATTTTCATAAAATGGAAATTGTAGTGCTTGTATAGCCTACGTTTACATGGGCCTCGTTTGACAGTTTCTTGTGGATGAAATTTTCATGAAAGGTTGTGTTGGTTTTAGAGATTTACCCATTTTATTTATTATCATTTTGATTTTTGGAAAGAAATGATTTTAAAACGGTCTTAGCATTGTAATTGTTGTTGGTTAACGATGTATTCGTATTGGAATTGGCAATGAAATTGCTAGTTGGTATTGAGATACCTTGATTGACTTGTGGAAATGGATTTTTTTATCAAACTAATGTATTGAATTTGGAAAATGTTTTGAATAAACGAAAGGTTTTGAAGACTGGGAAGAAAGGGTTTTTATTGAGAAAGAAAGCGGATTTGAGAATGCATTTGAGCATATTATATATATGTATGTATTGCATTCATGATCATTTGCACTGGTGGAGCATATTTGGTTTTTGAAATATTTCCTACTGGACTTTATGCTCACACTACATAGGCTTTATTCTCACACTTTTCTTCCTCTCGCGTAGGATGCGTTTGAATTTTGAGTTCACATTTTCCCTCTACCATTTGTGTTGTGACACATTTGTATGCGATGCACCTCCTCCATCATTTGTGCTGTGGCATATTTGTATGTGATGCACCTCCTATTATGCTTCATATCGTTTACACGAGGCTTGCCTCTTATGTTGCCATCTTCATGTCTTTGTCATCATGTCATTGCATTGCATTGCATAAATCATGAGTTTTCACAACTGGTTACGCGAAGCGTGTAAATCGAACTTTCAAATTGTATTTTGAGCATATCATATCAATTACATCTTGCCCTTGAACTACGCTGGTTTGATTCCTCGCAAAGGGATACGTTGGCAACCTTTGGGTTCAACCAACTCTATTTGCATCTTGTTTGTTTGCCTAAGTCTTATGGTTTTGTCAAAAGGGTCACCTTCGGTCTTTGACATTCACTCATGTCATGAAATGACTTTGAGCTCTGTCAAAGAGGGCAACTGTAGACACCCAATTTTGACTGGCCCTAAAACTAGGGTGCTTTCTTTTGATTACCTGATAATGAAAATAAGTATGTGTTTTTCACAAAATTCTTAGTAAAAAAGATGAAATTTGAGCTTTACTCTCCACCCTAAGCGTATTTTGGCCAAGTGTTTAGGTCCCGTCGGACATCGGAGCAAAGGTGGACTGAATCAAAGCGAAGTCAAAAAAATTCTCTCTAACTGGTTAACAGCCCGATTGTTCGGCCGGTCAATTGCTTGATTGACTGCCCAGTGACAGTTTTGCCCAAACTTTTGTTGGTTCGGGTGGGGCACTTCACAATCCCATTTTCTAACCCATTTATGCAATGAATACATGTATATTCAGCCTTTATTGCCTAGTGCTTGATCCATTGAAGGTAATGCTCCATTTTTGTCTTCCACTAACTCCATTTTGGTGCTCCATTAGCTCCATTATCTTCTCTAAATGCTCCATGAGTTCTCCACTTTCTCTTCCACCATTGCCCCACTTGCATTGCCTATATAAGGAGAGCTTAAGTCTTGAATTTGAGGAGCTGAATTTGAGAGAAGAAATGTAGAGAAAAGGTTGAGTTTGAATTAGAGTTTGACAAAGAAAAGAAATCTTTGAAAACAAGAGAGTTATCTTGCCAAAATAGTGAAGTTACCTAGTCTCTATACATCTCATCTTCCCTTACACAAACCACTCAAGAACCAAGTCCTAAAGCTTTGATCAAAGAGAGAGTAATTCTTGCCAAGTTGAAGAAGATTAAAGAGTGATCATACACTTCTTCAAAACCATCATTCTAGCTCAAATTCCAAGCTCTTGAATTGAGGCTTGAGAACATAATTCACAACCTTGAGGGTGATCACGAAGAAGTTTGGAAATCAAAAAGTTCAATCTTTCTTCGGAAGGTGAATTTTCAATTCTTTCATTTTCTTGCATTTTCTATCTTATATTCGTTTTCTTGCATTCATTTATGTTGTTTTGTTGTAATCTAACTGCAAGTGGTTAGTTTTTACTTCTTTCATGTTCTTACACTTTCTATCTTATATTCATTTTCTTACTTTAGTTTCATATTAGTTTTCTTGTAACCTAACTAGGAGTGGTTAGTTGAGCTACCTACATATTCCTTGTTTGTTCTTTTCTCAGTGTCACAACAAGATAGGTTTTGCCAGGCCTAGTTGGCCGGCTAGCTAACTTCTTTTGGATGGAACAGAGTAGTCTGCCGGTGTTGGGCACAACAATTTTCGGTGGTCTTCAAGCTCATGAAGCTTTTATTTTGTTTTTACTTGAGTGTTTTGTGAGTTTTTTTATTTTTTATTTTGTTGTAATATTTTCCTCCCCCTTCTCTCATTTAGTTTGTAATTATTTATTCAAAGTCTTGTAATAATTCCCCACCCCACTTCTTTATATCCCATTCTTTTACTTGATTTCCTGATTTGTAGCATCATATTTTGTTTTTCATCATATCCATGCTTTGCATCCATGTTTCATGCATCTTGATTAAGTTTACATTTGTTGATTTATTCAATTCCTTTGTGTGATTATTTGCGTTACCTCATATTCTTGAGATGATTCACATGTCATATATTAGAAGCTGAATCTTAGTTTGGATTTCATGAGTGAAGTGTGTTTGGTTTGAGTTTTTTGAATTAAGTTTTTTGAAAACTAAATTTTTTGGTTTTCGTGTTTTTTTGTTTTTAGTGGATATTTTTTAAATTTTAAACATTTTTTTTTAACTTTTCAGACGCACCTTACTTAGATGTATCTAAAAAGTAAAAAATTTGTGAAAAAATATTTTAAAAAATTAATAAATACATAAAAATACAAAAAATATACAGAATTCCCGTTTTTTTTTTTTTTTTTTTTTTTTTTTTTTTTTTGTATTGTGGGTATTTAGTGAATTTTTAAAAGGTTTTCTTCACAAATTTTTTACTTTTTAGATATATCTAAGTTAGGTATGCCTAAAAATTAAAAAAATTGCTTAAAATATTAAAAAAAAATCAGTAAAAACAAAAAAACACGGAAAATAAGAAAGTAGAATTTTCTGAAAAGTGTTTTTTGAAAAGGGAAACCAAGCATATAAAATCATGCATATTTTGCTAACTTTGTTTTGTAGCTGTTCGCGGGACGTTGGTAAACATGTACGTTTTTATACTTTAGCATCCCGCTTGTGTGTGTTTTCTTGCTATGTTTAAGCATCCTACCATGTGGCTACTTGATTACTTGATATAACTGTATGAATGTAGGTGGATGGAGATTGTGTTGCTTAAGTTGGAATGATGTTGATTTTCATGTTTGTAAACTCAATTTCCTTGAGTTATATATCTTCAATTCCTTGAGTTATATATCTTCAAAGTCTTTCAAAATAAATGAAATCAAGTTGTTCCAAAATGAATGGCATAGTCTATACTTGTATGCTTCACATAGTAAATTTCAGGATTTATTAAATAATTGGAACATGAATATATAAAGGAAATAAAACTCATATAATGGTTTAGTAGAGGCTGATCTTTTGATCGGGTGAGCGTGGGTGCTCAATTCATGACCTTTCCTTCTCATACCTAAGGTTTCAAGCCAAGCATCCTTTGTTACAATGAGTAGTGGCCTTGGCACGAGTTACGGATTTCTTAATTTTTCCAAAATATTAGGTAGTGATTGTAAGATCTAGTGATGTAGTCCATTTCTGGCAAAGGTTTGTAATAAAACGGATTTTCTACATAAAAAAAAATAAAAAATTTGCCAAATCTGGACTTTCATCTATGTTTCACATTGCACTCGTGAGACTAGATTAAAGAAATCGAGGTCCGAACTGTTTAATGCGCACAGGTACCCCTAGGCATGTTACAATATGATTTAGTAAAACCCTAGATCTACTCTCACAACTAGGATAGGAAACCCTAACCCTAATAAGCATTGAATGCAAATTTTGTGCTTATGTGGTATTCTGTTACAACTGAAAGAGTAGAGTTTGAGTTCCATTGAATCAGTAAAGATTTACAGTCATACAGTTTGATCGGGGTTATAATTCTACAAGAATAGTTTGAGCAGAATGGGGGTTTTGCAATTAGCGGTTGACTAGTAAACAATTTCTTAATTATAGAATTTAAGTAGAGTTGTAACTCTACAAGCAGTAATCAATCAAAAGACTATCCTTTAGGTGTTGAATTTGAGTAGAATTATAACTCTATAAAGAAGTGTTTGAAAGAGAAACAGTCACCCAGACATTGAGTTCAAGTAGAGTTCTGAAATCATGAAAGGCAATTGAGAAACAGTTTCTTAATTATTGAATTTGAGTCGAATTTTGATTTTTGCCAGCAGTGTTTGATTGGGAAGTGGAATCTCTAGGTGAGTGTCTGCAAGTAGGTCCTAATGTACTACCACTGTCATTTTTACCAGTAAACTGGAAGGCTCGACACCTAACCACGCGGTTCTATACCCCCTACCCAGATTCACCAAGTATTCATCTTTTCGCAAACAAATACATTTCCAAACATTTCTAAAAAACATATACATTTCCAATGAAATGAATGTAATGCAATGTCCAATGCAACAAATGAGGAATATGATTCAATTTACCTAAGTCTCATGCATTTCTACAACAATCATGGCTATCCTCCACCGATAGCCTAAAATAGATATTTCTAAAGGGATATTTAAAAAATTAAATTCTAAAAATTCCAATAAATACAATCTATTCCACATCTCATCAAATATGAACAACTACACTAGTTTTCATATCACAATCATGTCCGGCAACCTCTCAAGGTCCATTTCTAACTGTGTTGGTTTTATTTCAACAGATACATTAAGCAAAATAATACTGTTAATGCCCAAGAAAACATCATTTTCTTTCCAAACTCATTCTCCAAGCATTATTTAACTATGACATCCTATTTTGATCAAAAGCCCCAAAAGTTAAACGTAATTCCTTTGTTTTCTTTAAAAATGCTCTTTTGGTCGCAAATCGGTAAAAATTTCAAAACCAATCCAATCGAAATCCGTTTTTGTTCAAATTTAATACAACTCTTTCATAACCATACAAACATATTCCAAGTTTACATTTTCACAATTTGGGCATCAACTTTTTATTTTTCTCAAAATTTCTCTTTTAAGCAAATAAATCACAATTTTTTTAAAAAATTCTAATTAAATTATATACAACTCTAAGCTCTCTATAATCAAGTAAAAGTGCATAAAGAAGTGTAGGAAAAATCCCTACCTCAAGTATGAAGAAAAGTTAATCCAAATTTTCGATTTTGTCGGATTTTGATCTCCACCGATCAAAATGTTGCTCTCACCAAGCTTTTCACTTTGGCCTCAAGAACTGTATTTATTGAGCTCTTCAAACAAATGGATACATTGCTCTTTGTTAAGATATCCACAATTATTTTTATCAATGAGATTAAAGACTTTCCCTAATATTCTTTTCCTTGTACGGTCCTTTTCAGACACTTGTTTTGCAAGCTGACTTTTGAAGCAACATGAAGCCTTGTATGTTGGAATCCAGGCATCGGGATTGTTAGATGTGGTGAACAAAATAAACATTTGATACAATGTTGTGCCGAAAGAAGTAAAAATTGTCTTCCCCTGTTCGGTATCTTCAAACATGACATAAGCTACCCAACTGGAGAACAGAAGAAATAAAAACCCAAGAGCCATGACATTGAGGTATGTGCTAAGCATTCCAGCCGAAATGAGGATGCTCTCCCGTAATTCCCTTTAATTGATTAAGATGACTTTTCCAATAGATATGAAATCCTTTATAAGAAATGGGAAAGAAGGTATGTATCATGAGAATGATAAGAATTACATCCTCATAAACAAGGGACTTTGCACCAGTTAAGTATGGCAACTGTCCAAGAAAGTAGTACTCTCTATTACTTTATCACCCAACTGATAGTCTTCCTATCTCAGTTCTTCGTGGCTTTTGTCTTTGTAGACTGGCATGGATGATATTGACTCCAGCTTTCCAACTGGCTGTGTACCACTGCCACTATCTAACTCAACTATTGGTGTATAAGCAACCACCATACTTTCCCCTCGTTGACCCCTAAAAGTAGGCTGCCCAAAACCAGAGCTCCCAAATATTGGAGTTGTAGCCTGGGCTCCAAATGGAGAAGTACCAAATGGGCTGCTTTCAAATGCAGAAGTTGATTGGCTAAATGCGGGATTGGAACCAAAACTAAAGGATGGTGCACTAGAAGCACCAAAAAAAGGCGTAATAGAAGAGCTCATAGATTGTCTCCAAGAGAGAGATCGAGATGATGATTATTTGAGCCTCTTTCTTCTTTTCTTTCTTCATTTATTTTTTTGCCCCTCACAGATTGTCCCCCTCTTTTCTTTTAGTGGACCACACCACATTTTCTCTACAAACTCTCTTTTTTTTATTATGGACCACCCGTCCCCCCCCCCTTTTTCATTGTCTATCATGCACCATAATAACAATCAAATTCTACATGTCCCACCCCCTCACCATTGTTGAGAGAGAGGTGATATATATATATATATATATTTTAAAACCCATCTTCCCATTGATTGTTTTTTTTTTTTATAATCATTTTCCCATCGAAAACGAGCAAGCCCCAGTTGGAATGTAACCACTCTCCCCAGTTGGAATGTAACCACTCTCCTAATGTGTGTGTGTGTGTGAGATATATATATATATATATATATATATATATATATATATTATAAAAACTCTTCCCACTCAAATTTTTCTTAGCCTCTCTCTTTCAAATAATTTTCCACCACCCAAAAAACATTATCCTCATGCTGACCATACATGCTAAACAATCACCACCACCTTTTTTTTTTTGGGGTCATTACATGACCTAATCATTCACTTCTGGTAAAACTCTTTACCCCTCAAAGAAATAGATAAAGAGATAGTGACTTGATAATCCACTTTGAATGAAACCCTAACTCCTTGAATGAATTTGAATGGGAAACAGTGACTCAATTACACACTTTGAATAAAATTTTAATTCCTTACATGAAGATAAGATTCGGTTGATCACTACGGGTAGAACTCTAATTCTTTAAAAATTCTATGATTAGGATTCCTAGATTCAATTTTAATGGTAAGTTCGAGCAGTATTTGATCAGGAATCATCTACCTATTTGATAGGATTTTTGTAGTCATTGTTCCAAGAAGGAAATTCCTTAAGGCAAGTGGGTCAGTTTCAATCATTTCTTTTATACTTAAGCATCATTCTCAATCGACCAATGTCTCAGCAATAGGAACTACTTGACTTAATCGTCGTACTCCACAAGATGAATCTCTCCCAAGAAACTCATGAAGACCAAGGTAGCACCAAAGTAGTAGATAATTGTATGGTCCAGACAACAAAAGCCACGCCAATTGAGGAAGGTATGTTGTGGGAGACGAAAACTTTTACCTTGCTCATACGGTTGAAACTTGGAGGAATGTCATGTCAGACGACACTTGTTATAAAGAGGAAGTGGACCATCTCACCCATAGTGGACGACATTTCAAGCCTTCATCTCTTGAGCAAAGGCAAGGTTTTAGACATGTCAAAAGGGAAAGGAAAAGAACACGAAAAAGATGTTGTGTTATGACAATTGTAAAAGAATCAAGCAGGTATTTCTGTTTTGGGACTTCTCATGGCCTCCTATACACATCGTCATGCTCTTCTAACTATAATGAGCAAGGCCAAGTTACCAATAGACACCACTTCAGAGCAATTGGTAAGAATGATTATGCCTGTGAAGAAGAACCCTGCCATAACTTTCTCTGACAAGGATTTATAGTCGAAATTCACAATTCACAATAAGCCTCTCTCTATGTGTCCTTGAAATGTCAAGAAAAATAGGTACTAGTGGTGTTAGTTGACAATAGATAAGCTATAAATGTATGCCCAACCAGAATTGCTTATGCTTTGGGCGTGAGGCCTAAAGATTCCACTGCAACCACACAAGCTGTCAAAGCTTACAACAACACTCAACGAGAAGTCCTGGGAACAGTGAGACTAAAAATAGAGGTCGGACTGACTAAACATGACATGGAATTCCACATCATGGATGTGCCAGCCTCGTTCAACATGTTGTTAGGCAGGCTATAGATGCACCAATTCTGAGTAGGACCTTTAATTGTCCATCAACAAATCAAATATGTTAAGAGAGATGATGTGGTTACCATTAATGGGGACACTTTCATACGTCCACCCCCTGGTGTGACCACCCCATTACTTGACATTCAGCATGGAAGTGAAGACATTTTCATCTCTGGTTTCACTCTAACTGAAGCTCGATTGGTGTATTCCGTTATGGCAGTCAAAGAAGATCGATATGTGAATACTACTTCTATTCTAATGATGAACAAGAAAGGGTACATCCCTGGCTCTGGTCTAGGAAGGAGTGGTAAACAAAGAATTATAAAAGTACTAAAAGTTAATACTCACCCATTCACTTTTGGATTGGGGGATTAACCAACCAAGGAACACCTTACTGAAAAAATAATCGAGGCAAAGAACACAACACGAGCAAAAAGGGAAGGTAAAAAATATGAATTCAAGAATAGACCAATTCAAGGGACTCTCAATGGACGGTTTGTCAAAAAATGAGAAGACTTCCCATTTTGTGGGTGTCCAGAGCCATGGATTGATCACGCAACCAAGAAGAGATATCCAGGCTTCGAGATCCTTTTTGAGTACTAGCTCACGGATAGTGATGAGGTGCCCATTGACCCAAATATAGATATCGGAGAAGACAGGTGCAACATCTCGAGTGATGAAAGTGTCGACTAGATAAACAATTTACCCAGGGTTGACTTTGAGGCTGGGTTGAGTACTAAGACTAACCATATTGGCTTGGGGAATTTCAATTCTGTGATGATGCTAGAAAATGGAGCACCAGAAGAGGACGTCACCAAGAAAATAGTAAATGCAACAGAAGGCCAATTTCAAAACTAGATTGTGAAAAAATATTTTGTCTATGAATCTAATAGTGAATCTAGTGAGTGTAGTAGTAACGAGTCAAGTGAGTCAAAATCTGCCCTGTTGAATTTTGACACGTTGTTTTTTAAATCGAGTGACCCGGAGCTTATAAATCTAAGGGTCGAAGTTGAGTTTAAGTATTCTATTTATTTTAAATTTGAGTTAGATGTAAGAACTTCTTCAGTTAATGAAATAGCTAGTGATTTTGAGTAATTCGCAGTGCCAATACTTAATTGCATGGATCTGACTAATTTCAAAAATGAATTTGAAAATGAAAACGATTTTGAGGAAGAAATTACTCAAAGCTTAAAGGATTTAATTGAATGAGAAGAGGAAAGAAGAGCTAAACTTATAATGGATAAGATTGTGTAAGTAAACCTAGGCAATGAGGAAAATCCTCACATAGTCTAAATTGGATACACGTTGTCTTCAGAGGAACTTGAGCGTTTGATCGTTCTTTTAAAAGAATTCAAAGATATTTTTGTGTGGTCCTATAAAGACATGCCGAGAATCGATATTGAGATTGTACAGCATAGAATCCCCTTAGACCTTGAAGCTAAGCCCATAAAGTAGAAGCTGAGGAGAGTATGCCCCGATTGGGCACTTAAAATCAAGAAAAAGTCACTAAACAAATCAATGGGGGTTTTATATTAGTGTTAGAATACCCAATATGGCTAGCAAACACAGTTTCGGTCCCCAAGAAAGATGGAAGAATTAGAGTTTTTGTCAACTTCCGAGATTTGAACAAGGCTAGTCCAAAGAATGACTTTTCGCTACCATGGACTAATGAGTTAGTTGATTGCACAACAAGGCACACACTTTTATCATTCATGGATGGGTTTTCGGGGTACAATCAGATCATGATAGCACCCGAGGATAGGGACAAGACAGCTTTCACCACACTGTGAGGATCATACTATTATAGAGTCATGCATTTTTCATTAAAAAATGCTAGGGCAACTTACCAAAGGGCCACAACTACATTGCTACATGACATGATCCACAAAGAAGTCAAGGTATTTGTCGATGATATGATCGTCAAGTCCAAGGATAGGGAAGGCCATTATAGTGCACTTGAAAAGTTCTTCGAGAATATAAGTTGAAATTGAATCCACAAAAATGTACATTATGGGTAATGGCTGGAAAGATGTTGGAATTTTTTATTACACAAAAGGGAATAGAGGTGGATCCATCCAAAATCAAAGCTATCCTAGAAATGCCTCCACTAAGGACTAAAATGAAGGTGAGAAGCTTTTTGGGCAAAGTGCAATTCATAAGTTGATTCATTGCAAAATTAACATCAACTAGTGAACTATTGTTCAAGCTTTTGAAGAAGGGGAACCTATTCTATGGGATGAGAGATGTCAATTCACATTCAAGTATATCAAACACTACCTCCAACCCCACCAGTGTTATCACCACTAGAACCTATGAAACCCCTAATCTTGTACTTTTCTGTGATTGACTTGACCATAGGATGTATGCTAGCACAAGAATCATAATCAAAGGTAGAAAAGGCCATCTACTACCTTAGCAAGAAGATGTTAGACTATAAAACCCGGTACACACCACTAGAGAAAACCTCTCTCGCATTAGTGTGGGCCACTAGGAAGTTACAACACTACTTGCTAGCCTACTCAGTAATATTGGTTTCGAGATTAGACCCCATTAAATATCTCTTTAAGAAACCAACACTAACTGGTAGGTTAGCGCGTTGGTTATTACTCTTGGCCGAGTTTGACTTGAAACATGTGACTCGGAAATCAGTAAAAGGTAGAGCAGTGGCAGAATTCCTAGCAGATCAACCAATCAGTGACGAAGGTAGTTCCAAGTTTCTATTCTTGGATGAGGAGATCATGCAACTAAGTTAAGAAACTTGGAAGTTGTACTTCGATGGAGCTTCGAACCAAATTGGCTATGGAATAGGGGGTCATCCTTATTGCCCCTGATAAATCCCATGTGCCTCTAGCTTTTAAGCTTCGCTTCGAGGTTTCAAACAATCAGGTAGAATACGAAACATGTATTGTTGGGTTGGAAGCATCCCTTGAACTAGGGGCATGGCATTTGGATGTCGTGGGAGACTCAAATTGGGTAGTTTCACAAGCCAGAGGAAGCTGGAAAGTTAAGAAGGAAAAGATGAAAACTAACCGCCAAACTATGGCTTGTTTATTACCAAGATTTGAAAAGGTTACATTCGCCTATATATTGAGAGAAAACAACTGCTTTGGCTATCCTGGCTTCTATGGTTGACATCCCGGAAGGCATCAAAATGAGATCAATCATCATAGATCAGTGGAAGAAGTCCAAGATGAACATCTGTGGTATTACGACATTTGGAACTTCATAAAAAAAAAAAAAAAAAAAAAAAAAGACACCTGTCCGCAAGGGGCAATAGAGAAAGATAAAAGAGCCATACGACGCCTAGTCACACAGTGTATTTTGTGTAGAGGAAAGCTATATAAGAGAGGACATCTGGGAATGCACAAACTATGTGTAGATATGAAAGAAGGGGAGAGGATTATGGAGGCTATACAGAGAGGAGAATGTGGAGCCCATGTCAATGGGGTAATGCTAGCAAGAACAATTCCCCAGCAAGGGTATTATTGGTCCACTATGGAAAGTAACTATATATAATTCGTTAGAAGATGCAATAAGTGTCAGGTTCATGCCAACCTTATGAATGTGCCGCCATCATTACCATATAACCTAACCTTGCCTTAGCCTTTCTTAGTTTGGGGCATTCATGTAATTGGTGTTGTTATGCCAAAAGGATCAAACAGACATGAGTACATACTAGTAGCCATCAATTACTTCACAAAGTGGGTTGAAGCCATGTCATTTTCAGTACTTAAAGCTTTAAAAACAACATCATTTGCAAGGATGGAGTGCCAAATGAGATAGTGTCAGATCATGGTTCTTATTTTAAAGGAGAAGTTGCCAATTTTCTTGAAAAGTACAATGTGACTTTCCATAAGTAAACACCATACTAACCACAAACCAATGGGGCCGTCGAAGTTGCAAACAAGAACATGAAAAACATCTTGCATAAGACAATCGATAAATATAAGGACTAGCTAGACAAACTACCATTTGCACTATGGGGGTATCGAACATTGATCAGGACTTCCACTGCGGCAACTCCTTATTCCTTAGTCTATGGAATGGAAGTTGTCCTACCCATTGAAATCGAAATCTCTTCACTGTGAGTGTTGGCTGAATGTCAAATTGAAGAAGTTGAATGGTAAAAGAGTAGATTTGAGGAATTGATGCTATTCAATAAAAGATGACTTCTAGCATTGTACAATGTCCAAGGCAACAAAAAATTACATGAGCATTAAATAAGAAAATCAAGGCCAGAAATTTGGAAAAAAGGGATTTAGTGCTTAAGGAAAACCGAGCTTCTATACATGATCCAAGGGGAAAATTCAAGCCGAATTGGATGAGACCATACATCATTAAGGAGATTCTGACAAGATGAGCCACTATTTTGATGTACTTAGATGGGATACAATTCACGTAACTTGTTAACTCGGACAAATTGTAAAAATACTACCCTTGAGAGGGCTCGTTGGGCCGAAAACTCAAAGGGGCGACCCAAGCAAAATGTAGAGTACTTAAAAAAAAAAAAAAAAAGAGGAGAAAAATAAAATAATAGAAGCTCGCGAAGTTAAAAACTTAAAAAGGATACTTTGGAAAAAGTTAGAGTACAAAAGGGGAGAGTTAATAGTCCAGGGGACCTTGATTTGAACTACGAATTGCCTGATTCCCATTCTGGGATACGTAGGCAACTTCACCCTCAAGTTCGGTCCTATTTCATCCAAATCCCATCATTTGTCTAGTACCAGTGCAAATTATCATTTCAAGTACTAATGGGGTTTTTAGTCGTATAGCTTGTGGATTCAACTTTAAAATTGTTTTAATTAGTTGACTTGAGAAAATGTTATTTAGATTGTTTTTAATAAAAAGAGTAACTGACTTGTATTCCTATCCGATTGACCAATTGCATAGAGGAATAAGATTCATTGCATTGTTTTATTGATAACAATATCAAAACATAACATGAAGGAAAAACTAAATAATTTCCATTCAATGAAAGTTTTGAAAAACTAAAAGGAAGAAGAGAGAGAGAGAGAGAGAGAAAAGTGGGAAACATGATCTAAACTAGGGGCACCGCGACTTGAATTAGAGTCATTCATCTTTTATTCTTTTACTTGCTTCCTCTCCATGTGCTTCGTACTTTTGAATGTCCTGCTCTAGCCACTGGATATACCTACTAGATATCCTACAATTGAAGCTATCTTTTCGGCACAATTTCTCTGTCCCACCAAAGTCGAGAATTTCTCTTCAAGTGAGAAGCATTGAAAGCAAAGACAGAAGGATATGATTGGACACCTGATGGAATCACTTGTTTATGCCCCAGTTGTTGCATGATTCAAAAAGGAAAATAGTAGGTTGCATGAGTTAGACCCACTAACTCCACACCTAAAAAAGGAAGCATCTCATAGGTCATCATTGGAATTGTCAACCAAGGACAACGCCAAACAATGTCTTTGTATGTCCTGCTACACATCAAATCATGCCAATCATCAATGGTGTCCATCTTGACTGGCTGAGATCGGGTGTGATATGAAACTGCTAAGTAACTGGTAAGAGCCATAAGCCATATCCGGGAAACGAGAGAAAAGAAAAGAGAGATAAAAGAATAGAGATGTGAGAGATAAGTGGTAAAAGTAAGATGGGGTGTCAAAAAGTATAACAGAAAGATAAAAGAATAGAGAGGTGCAAGATGAGAGGAAAGAGTGAGTTGGGATGGTATCTGAAGTAATAGTGGACTGCTCACAAAATAGGTGGTCTCACTATCATGAACCGCATCTAAACCCCTCAAAATTTTGGCTAAGACTAGCCTAACAAAACCCTTGCCCTGGCTAACTTGTTTAGCCATATCCACCAAAAGAGGGTTAACTATACTCTTATTCGACACAACCAGGAAATGAGCAAGCAAACAGATGCACAAGGCATTCATTCTACACTGCTGAAACTTGCAGTCACCTCCTTTTCATCTATTAGTAAACTTACCAATGAGGTTGATAGTAGATAACTCACCATTCTGTATGCAAGCTTTGGCCTCAATGGGAAGCAACTCGCAAATCTCTTCTAAAAGTATTGCATAACTAACTAATGGCATGGGATGAACTAGATTAGTGCACAGATAAACCTCTTACAAAGCTTCAAACTCCTCAAAAGTAGGGCAAAATGCCAAAATCGGAACACATGGACGTTTGGATCCCAAGATCGAGCCACAACACAAAGAAAATGCCAATTGATGTTAACCCTACTGAAAGGAAACATGGAATTCAAACCATAAGATTGAAAGTTGATCCTTTCTGCCCTATCAAGACTGTTCATCCAAGTTGAAAGATTGCTCTTTGAAAACACGATTGAAAGTCAGAAGAAGAAAGAGATTTGTAGTGGAAAATTGATGAAAAATATGTCGTAGGATGATTACCTTTTGCAAAACGAGTATATATAGGCCTAAACATAGTCCTGAAGGAAGTAGGAATCCAAATCCTAGAATGACAACAAAATAGGTCGTGTGGCCGCACATGAGGCGAGCTTCGTTTGTGTGGCCACACAACCTCTGGCCAGATGCATGATCCATGCAAGGTGACTTGTAGCCCAAGCTTCTTCTCTTGACCCGTATAACGACGTATAGCTCCTTGAAGATAGTGGGACATCCCCGCATCGAGTATTTTGAGTCGTTTTCTTGCCTTGTTTAATTTTGGTTACAATTATGTATTTATCGAGTTGTAATTTTTAGTCAAGAGTCATTGTCAGATTCAAATAAACAAGCACATGAATTGAAATAAAATTGAATACATATTTGGAATGGAAATTACTTTTCATTATATATACTATTTGTTTGGAATTTACGAAAGTTTTTACAAATAGAGAAAAGACATCCCCTAGCATCCTAAACAAATGATTTTCCTACACAAAAGGTGCAAATAGTGAAAAGAAAAGGAAAAATCCTAAATCTAACTAGGCGATACCCGTCGATTGGTTCGAATGCACTTCAAAGCACCCCAAGATAGAACAGAGCCAGAAGCAAGATCCTCATCACTATCTATCATCATCATCGTCGCTTAGCATGTAATCTACCTCAGATCCCTAGCTTCAGCTGCTTCAAAACTTTAAGCCTTACCTCCGTGACAGATCCAAGCAACAACCTGCAACATTTGTTAAGGGATCAATGTACAGCTAGAAGAAGAATAAGACAAGCCAAAAAACAAGAAAAGATAGAATAAATACCCAAATTGGATGTCATTTTCCTACCGCATATATAGTCTCTAATCACTAACTCTATGATGGCCATAGCCCGGAGACAAACCCCAGCAAACTCACGGGGAACCTAAATTAGGAAAAAGGCATCAGATGTCAGAAGGATAAAATTATAAACTGGGACAAAAGCAAATGACTGGTGAAAAAAGAAAGGCTGCATCGCTTCCTCAAGCTGCTGTATAGGGACCACCAAAGGGTCTGGAAGAGTAATGTGAAGGATGTCTCTAGAAACCAACTGCCATGGAGGTCGGCAACTTCAGCAAATCCACTGCTACTGCAGGGACACCAGCCCTTCGCCTTGATCCTGGCTGTGCCACTAGCCCTAGCCCGTTCTCTTAACTGGAAAGATAGCAGGTCTTCTAATGACATCCTCTCCTAGCAAGCTACCTCTCAGATGGGCACAGATATACTCAGTGTAATCTCCATCATCAAGTAGCACCATAGAATTCGTATTCTCCTGGGCATACATCGCCTCAGTGGCAATGAAGAAGTCTACTGATCGCATCCCGACTGGTAGATAAGCAGGCACCTTCGGCTCCAGAAGACCAAAAGACTGACAGTAAACTTGCTTCGCTAGATACCATACCCGACAGTTGGGACCCTTTAGCAGATATCGTTACATCGTAAGAACTCGGACCCCAGGATACCAAGCATGATTTGCAACTGGTACCCTTGCCTAAGGCCTCCAAGTAATCTAAAAAAAGAAGGTTTAATCAGAATTAGAGAATGAGAATTGTAGCAGTCTGAAATTTAAGGGACCACTCGAGCGGTGAAGTAAGGCAGCCAATATCTCTCTTTGCAAGTTTGAAATTCCGGTGAAAAATGTTTTTCGCTTGAACGAAGAAGTAACTGCTCGAGCAGTCTTTGCTCTCACATCGCTCGCACGGTGGATTGACTGTTCAAGTAGTCTATTCAGGTTCAACCACCTATAAATTGACTTTTTTCCATTTTTCTCCCATTCTTCTCTCTATTTTCCCTCTCTTTCTGGCATTTTTAACCTTCCAAGCTCTTTAACTGATGGTTTCATCTATTTTAAAACATGTTTGACCCTTAGTTTTATATACCAAAAAGTAGAGCATGACAAGGGCTTCCTATTGATATGAGCGGATCATCTTTTCATCGCCGGTGGATTTTCGAGTTTTTTTCTCTCTCTTTAAGAGATAGGGAATTCTTGCTTCTTTTCAATACTTTCGCATAGATAGATATGTGGTATTTTCTATTGCATAAAAACATAACGTTTGGAAGAGATTTTTGAAAAGCATTTAAGAGAAAGTTAGGATTTTGAAATAGAGAGGTTAAACTTATGATATGTTGGGATTTTGGAAGTTTTAAGCTATTAGAACATGTTTGAGAAATTTAAAGTAAAAGCCCTAATTTTATTTACTTGATTATTAATCTATTGAAATGAGATTAATGGAAATCACATAGAAGTTATGTATCATATGATAGATTATGAATCTGAACCAAATTCTTGGAATTGAAGTGGTGAATGGGATAGAGAGAGAGAGAAAGAGAGAGAGAGAGAGAGAGAGAGAGAGATTAATTATTGATATGAAACTTAGATGTTGATGATTGGAATAATGTAATTGATTATAAAAAGTTATTTGCTAATGTAAATGCATACTTGGACTTAGGTAAGGTGAAAGACATTGAGATTATGAGAGTTTATATTATTTCTTTGTTTAGAGAGGTTTTTGTCCTTGGCCATCGGTGGAGGATGATATTGTTTGTTATAAAATTTAGGAGTCATAGGTTGAAATGAAACCTTCTGTGTTATGGATAATTTGTGTAATCATGTTGTTAACGAGAATGAATGGAATGAAGTTAAGAAACAAGTGTTGTGGAAATCTGATTGTGTTATATAAAGGTAACACCTTTTTTTCGACTAGCAATCGGTAAAGTAAGTGGTGCTATATAGAGGTAATTTGTTCCTTCTGACTAGCAACCGATAAAGCAGGCTAGGCTGTACAGAGGTACTGTATTCCTTTTGGCTAGCTATCGGTAAAGTGGAGTTGTGACGTAGGGCTTGGTGAGACCACGAGGTGTTAATGTGTTTTAGGTTTTATCATTGATGCACATATATTTGTTGAGATGCTTGATGATGAATGTGTATACGGAAATTAACATTGAGAATGTGTTATTGAATATTTATATAGTGAGATTTAAATCGGTTTTGCTTTGTGATGGATGTTTGGCTTGAATGAGACATTATCGTGTTGGGAATTGTGGAATGTTTTGTTACCATACTATTATAGTGTTATGTTGTTTTGATGAACGGGACATTAAGTCCACTGTTGATATATATGTATGACTATTCGTTTGTCTCAAGGGATGGGGCATATAATGAATTATGAATTTTCTTAATTTGAGAAGTTATTATTGATACAGCCAGTATATGTCTCTGCAGGTCTGAAATTCTAGGAAAAGATGTTTTTTGCCTGAGCAAAGGAGTAACCACTCAAGCAGACTTTTCTCTCACATTGCTCGATCGGTGGATTGACCGCTTGAGCAATTTGTTCAAGTTCAACCACTAGCAAATCAACTTTTTCTCATTTTTCTCTCACCCTTCTCTCTCTTTTCTCTCTCTTTCCATCATTTTTTAGCTTCCAAGCTCTTTGACATATGGTTTCATCTATTTTTAAACATCTTTGACTCGTAGGTCCATATACCAAAACGTAGAGCTTGACGAGGGCTTTCTATTGATCTGAGTAGATCATCTTTTTGTCGCCAGCGGATTTTTGAGTTTTTTTCTCTCTATTCAAGAGGTAGGGATTTCTTACTTCTTTTCAATACTTTTGTATAGATAGATATGTGGCATTTTCTATTACATAAAAGCATAACTTTTAGAAGAGATTTTTGAAAAGCATGTAAGAGAAAGTTAGGGTTTTGAAATAAAGAGGTTAAACTTATGATTTGTTGGGAATTTTGAAAGTGTTAAGCTATTATAACATGTTTAAGCAATTTAAAGTAAAAACCCTAATTTTATTTACTTGATTATTGATCTATTGAAATGAGATTAATGGAAATTAAATCATAGAAGTTATGTATCATATGATAGATGATGAATCTGAACTAAATTCTTGGAATTGAAGCAGTGAATGAGAGAGAGAGAGAGAGAGAGAGAGAGAGAGAGAGATTAATTATTGATATAAAACCTAGATTATGTTGATGATAGAAATTAATGTAATTAATTATAAAAAGTTATTTGTTAATGTGAATGTTTACTTGGACTTGGGTAAGGTGAAGGACATTGAGGTTGTGAGAATTAATGTTATTTCATTGTTTAGAAGTTTTGTCATTGGCCATCGGTGGTATTACTTGTTGTAGAATTTAGGTATGCGGGCTGATGGTATATAGAGGTAATGCATTCCTTTCAACTAGTAGCTGGTAAAGCAGTCTGGGCTATACAGTGGTACTGCATTTTTTTCGGCTAGCCACCGGTAAAGTGGTGTTGTGATGTGGGGCTTGGCGAGACCACAAGGTATTGATGTGTTTCAGGTTTTATCATTGATGAACATATATTTGTTGAGATGCCTGATGATGAATATCTATACAGAAATTATCATTGAGAATGTGTTATTGAAGATTTATATAGTGAGATTTAAATCAGTTTTGTTTTGTGATGGGTGTTCAGCTTGATGGTAGTTGCTAGCTTTAGTGTATTCCATTACCTATGAAATTATTGGAATTGATTGTGTGAGTAAGTGTTTTAAGGGTAAAAAAAATAATAATAATAAAATAAATAAAATAAAAAAATTGAATAATGAAAGGTGATTTGGAAAGCGAGAAATATTTTTCTTGTGTCACGACCCAAACCCGCCCCTATGGGTTTAGCACCGTAACCGACCAGTAATCCGTGATTGTCGAAGGCCTGCTTAACAGTAAAGACAGTAATACAGAGTACAGGGGCTGGCGGAAGCCAAAACAATAATAAAAGATGTCCAATGAGCAGTGACAGTCTATGTGCAAAAAGACTTTTCATACATATTCACATTGAGAACAAAATAGTATATACATACTTATACAATCATCTAGGACGGGGACCTAATCCCCATTAGAACAGCACAATGCAGGTACAGTCAGTCTATACAAAAACAGAGACAGAAAGGATGAATCTAAAACACCCCAAAAGCCCTAGCTTGAAGGACTTGGAACCTCTCTGTGAGGCACAGTGGTTAGCTTGACAAAAGGGAGTTTTAACCCAACACTCCTAGCTCCGATCCGGTGCCTGGACACCTACATATATATATAAATAGTGAGCTAAAGCCCATTGAATAACGTATGTGTAAAGAGGTTAAGAATGAATGTCCTTTCAGTATTTAAAACAATCATTTATAACAGTATAACAGTTATTCAGTCATAGCAGTCATATGTGGTACATCCAATAGCAAGGCAGTACAGTAGGTCTTAACAGACCAAATAGTCAGTTGATGGCCATCATATCAGTAAACAGTAGTGGTTCCAAACATGGGAACCGACAGAGATCTCTGTGACAGTAGCAGTACAGTACAGTACCAGGAGGTTGCTATGGACAGTTCACAATTAGGACAAACATTCATTCAGTAGTCAGTGTTATTCATAAAGCAGTTCAGTCATTTGTTCAGAAAATAATCTCAATTGAACATATCTTTACGACAGTGTTACTCATAGAGTTCTGGGCTAAGCAGCTAATGAGCGTCCTCGGATGCCAACCCTACACAGTTACAGAACGAACACACACTAAGCTACACAGTTGGGAAGCAATAATTTAATCCCTAATTTGCCTCGGTGTGGTTCTACATCAATATTCTCATTAAGATGCCTTTAACTAGGCCTAAGAATGCCTAGGATGGAAAGAGGATGCAAAGATGCACTTTTAAACACTTTACAAAATTTTCAGAAAACAGGGGTCACGCTCGAGCGTGGATTTCTACGCTCGAGCGGACATGCAGACCAAGGATCCCTGCTCGAGCGTCACTTTCCCCGCTCGAGCGGACTGTAAAACATGGCAAAAGTACTAGATGCATGAAATTCACGCTCGACGGGTGCTCGACCCCCACTCGAGCGGACTGTAAAACAATGCAAAGTGCTGGTTACCCGTATTCTACGCTCGAGCGCCACTTTCCAGGCTCGAGCGTAAGTCCAAATTCTGGAAATTCCAAATTGAACCTTCAAGCTCAAAATCAACTTTTAATGCATCAAATTCGATCCTTTTGGGCTATTTTTCTGGAAAACACTTGTAAACTCATAGTATGACATGATTCAAAGCTCAATTTGTAAAATCAAGGCCCAAAGGTGAGTCAATTAAGCACAATTTCAAACAAAACTTCAAGAACATGAAGTGTATGCAACATGCAAGAATTTAAACAACTTTAGAGCTTTAAATACTTGTTCAAAAGAGTCAATTTCCTCAAGAACATGATGAATTCATGAACTATACTCAAGATATGAACATGCATGTAACAATCCCCTTGAAATCAACCTCAAAATGCTAGAACATGTACATGCATGCATGGATTAAGCTTCAATTCAACATTTTTAGACCCAAAACTTGACTTAGATCACTAAACTCCCATGAACCATGCAAGACAATACATAAATACATCAATGAGAGGTTGAATTCTCTACCTTAAACCTTGTATTTCAAGTGTAGAAGCTCAACTATGCAATTAGTCTTCAAATCTCTTAATCTCCAAGCCAAAACAAGATAAAATCACTCTCTCCCCCTATCCTCCCCCTCTCTAGTCGGTTTTGCTCAAGAAATGGGCTGAAGAAATGATATAAAATCAAGTCTCAAAGTGTTGTAGAGATAGGCCACTAAGTGGCAAAAGGGTAAATAAGTCTAACTTATGTAATTTAGCATTAATTAATCTAATTTAATCATACCAAATCAAATTTTAATTAAACATGCCATAAAATCACATAAATTCTAATTAGCACAAAACACTAATCAATTTCTGATTTGGCCGCCGATAAGGCCTTCAATTTGCAGTTTAAAACATAAAACATGAACAGATCATTTAACAGTCAACAGATAGAATTGCATTCAAACTAACACACTCAATCAATCAGTTCAGAATTTCAGTCAATCAGTCAATTAACATGCTTAATCATAGATTAGCACTAATCAGTGGTGTGATCAGTAAACAGTAATGAGGGTTGTCACATCTTGATTGATCAAAGAAGATTTCTTTCAGAAATTTTATATCTACATACATATATTTTGATATATAAAGATGACACTACTTATATACTTATCACTTGAGCATTCATGATCACATATATATCTATTGATTATTATTGTTTGGGAGCAAATGGAGACTCTTGCTGGACATTATTGTTCATCCCACGTTGTTAACAAATTTTCAAGTGTGAAGTTGAAGATTTGTTCCAGACCAAGATGTCTTACATTTGTTGGCCACGGGGCTTAGATTATGTAGGCAGAATGCCAATTTATTTCAAAGAGGATTAATTCCTTTAGGGAAAATTGATGTGATTCCCCCAAGTAAATCAATCAATGGGAATAAAAACTAATGCGGAAAAATTAAATCAAAGGCAACACAAGAATTTTTAAGTGGTTCCCTCAATGTGAGGTACGTCCACGGGATCGAAATCCGATTCCACTATCAACCAAATAAGTTCCAAACGATTACAAACGAGACACTAATGGTCTCACAAAACCACCCTTAGGTGAATTCCAATAATCACAAATAAACAAGAGGAAAAACCTCACCAAATAGATGAACCAAAATCTTCAAAACCAGAGTTGAAGACGACCCAAAATAACGAACCAAATCAACTTCCACACAAAGGAAACAAAAGCTTGAACAAATCAAGCACTGTTCACCAAACCTCACCAATTGTCCATACACGGGCACTATTGTCGAGGAAGTATATCAGCCGCCACTTTTTTGTGTTAAACCAAAAACAATGCCTCCAATATGAACATAATATATTGAATCTAGGGTTTTGTAATCAAACCCTAATTGTATCTAAATTGAATTGGGCCTCCACAAATATAATATATAAAAATATATTATACTAAACCAAGCCAAATTAAAACTCTTTTTCCAAAACCAATTGGGTCCCACACTCCAATAAGGAGGTATACCCAACAATTCTCCCCCTACCGACTTAGGTGGAGACATCAACCATACCCGCCAAAGTTCGACACTTCAAATGTTTATCCCTCGACAAAGTCTTAGTCAACATATCCGAAATATTATCATCTGTGTGAACCTTTTCGAGTTGTAACAATTTCGAATCTAACACATTACGAATCCAATGGTATCTCACATCAATGTGTTTCGATTTCGAATGAAAAGTAGAATTTTTACTCAAGTGAATAGCACTTTGACTATCACAATAAAGCACATATTTTTCTTGCTTCAAACCCAACTCTTGCAAAAATTTCTTCAACCATAACTCTTCTTTGCAAGCTTCTGTAATGGCAATAAATTCAGTTTCGGTAGTTGAGAGAGCAACACATTTTTGTAATTTAGATTGCCATGCCACAGCTCCCCTGCAAAAGTCATCAAATACCCCGAAGTAGATTTCCTAGAATCAACATCACCAGCCATGTCAGAATCTGTGAACCCATCAAGCATCGGCTTACCATCTCCAAAACACAAACACACCTTCAAAGTCCCTCGAAGATACCTGAGAATCCATTTTACCGCTGCCAATGTTCTTTACCCGGATTAGAGAGAAACCGACTCACCACACCAACGGCGTGAGCAATATCCGGCCTTGTACAAACCATGGCGTACATCAAAGAACCAACTGCTGAAGCATGAGGAACTTTCAACATCTCTTCTTTGTCTTTCTCACTTGTAGGACATTGATTCGAACTAAGTTTGAAGTGACCCGCAAGTGGACAACCAACCGGTTTTACTTTATCCATGTTGAACCTCTCAAGAACTTTCTCAATGTAGCTCTCTTGAGACAACCAAATCAGTCCATTTTTGCGATCACGAACAATTTTCATACCAAGTATTTGATTTGCCAGTCCAAACTCTTTCAGGAATATCACCATTCAAAGGATAGCAAGGAGATAAATTGATCACGTCAACCGCTGTACTCATTGCCTCACCCCAAAAGGATCTTGGCAATTTAGCTTGTGAAAGCAAATACCTTGTTCTTTCTACAATGGTGCGATTCATCCTCTCGGCAACGCCATTTTGTTGAGGAGTCTTCTTAACTGTCTTTTGGTGCCGAATACCTTGGCTGCGACAATACTCATCAAATGGCCCAATGTATTCACCACCATTATCTGTTCGGATGCACTTCAATTTCTGCCCTGTTTCTCTTTCAACCATGGCCTGAAAATGCTTAAATACTTCTAGAACTTGATCTTTAGTTTTTAGTAGATAAGCCCAAACTTTCCTTGAATAATCATCAATGAAAGTAACAAAATAAAGTGCACCACTATGTGTTCTAACTTTTAAAGGACCACAAACATCCGAATGAATTAACTCCAACACATTTTCTTTTCTAGAAGCAACATTTTTATGAAAAGAAACTCTATGTTGTTTACCCGCCAAACAATGAACACAAGTTTTAAGATGTGTACCTTTCAAACCGGGTAGAAGCTCTTTCTTGAACAAAACTTGCAGCCCCTTTTCACTCATGTGCCCAAGTCGCTTGTGCCACAATTCGGTAGAAGTATCATCTTCAAGTGCATTGACAACACCTTTACAAATTTTTCCTTGCATCGAATAAAGTGTATGAGTCTTCTTGCACTTAGCCACCACCAAAGAACCCTTTGTGAGCTTCCATATTCCATCACCAAATTTGTTGTTGAACCCTTCATCATCTAGCTTCCCAGTAGAGATCAAATTGAGGCGAATGTCGGGAACATGCCTCACATCTTTAAGCAACAACTTGCAGCCCAAATTTGTTTCCAAACAAACATCACCCATGCCGATAATCTTGGACAAACCTTCATTACCCATTCGAACAGAACCATAATCTCCTGCAGTGTAGGTAGTGAAGAAATCAACTCGAGAAGTCACATGAAAAGAAGCACCAGAATCAATCACCTAATGACTCTCTTGGCCCACAAAATTGATACAATCATCTTCACAAACGACCATGATATCATCGGTAGTAACTGCTGTTGTGTCTTCTTGCTTCTTATCCACACTTTTGTCACGCATTTTCTCTTTATTCTTGAGCTTTCGGCATTCCCGCTTCATGTGCCCTTTCTCATGGCAATAATAGCACTCAACGTCTTTCTTTGAAAAAGAACCATCTTTTGATTTGTCACGGCTTTGATCACGACCATGAGGAGTCTTATTCCTCTCCCTTGTTTTGCTTCGGCCTCTCACAACAAATGCTTCCGAATGAGAGGAACCGGCTGATTTTCTTCTAGTTTCTTCATTCAACAAGCTACTAGTGACTTGGCCCATTGTGACAACTCCATCGGGCGCCGAATTACTAACCGTCACAACCAAAGTCTCCCAACTTTCGGGCAAAGAACTAAGTAGCATCAAAGCCTGCAACTCATCATCAAAAATAATTTTCATAGAAGCAAGTTGGTTAACAATACTCTTTATTTCATTCAGATGTTCCGGAATAGGGCTGCCCTCTTTATATTTTAAATTAACCAACTTACGAAACAGAAAGGCTTTATTTATAGCTGATTTTCTATCATAAAGACTCTCTAATTTTTTCCATAAATCATGTGCTGAAGTTTTAGTGGCAACATGATGAAACACACTGTCATCATCCATTGACGGATAACACCAACGGCTTTTCGATTAAGCCTCTTCCACTCATCATCTTTCATATCAGCAGGTTTGCCACTATCACCCTCAATGGGTCCATACAAGTCTTTACAAAATAATAGGTCCTCCATTTTAGTTTTCCAAGTTACCCAATTGCTTCCATTGAAGCTAGACATACGACCCATATTCCCCTCCATTGATTTACACAAATAAATAAATCCTAATAAATCGTAAGCTCTGATACCAGTTGTTAGGGAAAATCGATGTGATTCCCACAAGTAAATCAATCAATGGGAATAAAAACTAATGCGGAAAAATTAAATCAAAGGCAACACAAGAATTTTTACGTAATTCCCTCAATGTGAGGTACGTCCACGGGATCGAAATCCGATTCCACTATCAACCAAATAAGTTCCAAACGATTACAAACGAGACACTAATGGTCTCACAAAACCACCCTTAGGTGAATTCCAATAATCACAAATAAACAAGAGGAAAAACCTCACCAAATAGATGAACCAAAATCTTCAGAACCAGAGTTGAAGACGACCCAAAATAACGAACCAAATCAACTTCCACACAAAGGAAACACAAGCTTGAACAAATCAAGCACTGTTCACCAAACCTCACCAATTGTCCATACACGGGCACTATTGTCGAGGAAGTATATCAGCCGCCACTTTTTTGTGTTAAACCAAAAACAATGCCTCCAATATGAACATAATATATTGAATCTAGGGTTTTGTAATCAAACCCTAATTGTATCTAAATTGAATTGGGCCTCCACAAATATAATATATAAAAATATATTATACTAAACCAAGCCAAATTAAAACTCTTTTTCCAAAATCAATTGGGTCCCACACTCCAATAAAGAGATATACCCAACAGTTGTTTGTTTGTCTTCAACGTTAGCCTCAAGGCGTTTGTTGTAAATATTATATTTGAACATTTCGTCATTTTATACTAGACATAATATATTGTTGTTAATATTTGCTACCGTAACTAAATCTTGGAAATATATATTAATACAGGAATTCAATAATGTATTCAGGTAATAAAAATTAGGTATGTTACAAGAATCATAAAAAATGGACGGAATGTTACATAATAGAAATTTACTTGGGTAGCACTGACCTGATCGAAGTACTGTCGGAAGGGGTCAAAGGACTGGAACCAAGGGAGATGTCCCTGGTGAGGGCAGAGGATGCGGGCAAATCAAAGATAGACATCATTAGAGACACCAACTATCCCAAGAGAGAGCGCTCGGAAATACTCAAACCTCCACATCTGCACAAATAAACAATGAGATCAAATAATTGGACAGATGGGCAGACATATATACAAAAAGGTAAAGGAACACGGAACAAATATGGAAAAATAGATCGACAGATAGAAAAATCAGAAAGAAGAGATATAACTCCCATAGGTGCCAGTGCCCACCTAAGGATGTCGCCTAGTTCCGCAAGACAGAGCCGGAGACAAAGCCAAAACCTCGTAGAGCTTTCTTACTCTCCTGCAAGAACAAAGAAGAGAAACATTTAAAGTTGTGGTTTAGAGAAAATGAAAGCAAATGAAATATAAAAACCATAGAAAGGATAGTGAAGGAGACAAATATACCCTGAAGATCGTTGAGGAGACGTAGAGACTGGGTATTACGAGGGTGACAATGTCTCGCTCATAGAATATCTGCATGCCTATCTGAGGGACATCCTTCGGTGGAGCATAAGCATCAAGGTCAAAGTAGTCACTTGCCATCAACAATCTAGGCCAAGCACAAGCTCTAAGCCAAAAAGTCAAAAAAGCTATGAAAAAGTGATAACAATGGGTAAAAATGCGTAGAAAATCGGGTCAAAGTACAAAAATGAGCAGATAGTTGGTAAATGGGCACAACAACATGGCAGGGGAGTGAACAGTGTAGGTTAACCAAGGAAAGCATGACAACCCAAGGAAAAATAAGAAAAATTACAAGAAAAGTATGAAAAATGCACAAAAATGTGATACAAATACGGGAAAAGTTAATGTGAAGTCGGAAAGCGTGAAAAGGTGGCAAAATACCTTAGAATAGCCGCCAAATGGCCGAAATCAACTTTTGTTCAGTTGGAAACAAAGAATGTCGTACAAGAGAACTGAAAGCCCTCGCGCCTGTGCGCATATGTTATGTCATTGCCTATATACTCTAAACTCATTTCCCATGAATTTAGCATATATATATAGGAATGACATAACATTAAATGAAATGGAAACATTAAACCCTCACCTCGTTAAGAGAAAGTGTGGATTGAACTTTCACCTTGTAAGGAGCAAGAGTGAATTAATAAACCTCTACCTCGTAAGGCGCGAGGACAGAACAGAACGACTGGGGAATTGATAAACCCCTACCTTACTAGAAGTAAGAGTGGATAGAACTTTTAAACTCATGGCTCGTAACAAGCGAACATGACTAAGATCGCAAGACAACGAACTAGGAATTGCAAGGCAGCAAAATAGGAGCCCATTTTACCTCCATGTCTTATAAGGAGCAAGCATTACTTAGATTGCAAGGTAGCAAGATCACAATTGCAAGGCAACAAAATAGGCATCCAAAGCTCATGTCTCGTAGGAGCGGGCATAATTAAGATCACAAGTCAGCAAACACAAAACCATCATGGAACTAGCATTGGCATTACTCTAACCACACTACGGTGTGTATTTTTGGAAAGGAAAATGAATAATCCCCCTAAAAAAATCCCCCTAATCCCCCTAATTTTCATTTTTGGCAAACTGTTTTTTTTTTTTTTTCTGTTTTCTTTTTTTTTTTTTTTTTTTTTTTACTTGAAAAGGCAATTGTGGGGATTCGGGGGCTGTGAATTCGGGGGATGAATCACAGCCCTTTTGGAAATTGCATTCTCTTAAATATTTGCAGGGTTGGTATGCTTAGCAAAACCTGGAATAAAACAGAATAGACCTGGGTACAAATTTGGCATGGCAAGGTGAGTATTGGCTATAATTGTCCGCTCTCCTTTTTAGAAATTGCACGCTTCAATGAATGCTTTGAGTGCTTGTTACACACACTTACTCACTAATGAATTGTTGCACATCACTGGCCCTTAAACTACACTGATCTGATTCTTTACAACAACGATATGTAGGCAACCTGGAAGTTCGATCACTTGTATAAATGTATGGAACAACCTTTAGTCTTAGGGTTTTGTCAGCTGGGATGGTATTGGATCTTTGACATGCACTAAACATCATTTCATAATTGTTTAAGTTTTGCCAAAAAAGGGCAACTGTAGACACCCCAATTTAAATCGGTTGGAAAAAAAAAATATTAGAAAGAAAGAGATGATTTGCTTCACATTTCTATTTTTTAATTAGAGTAAATTATGGACCTGGCTTCTCTCCAGTTACTATAGAGGAGAGTTCAGCATTGGTGGGCCCTTGTAGACATCTCAATTTTGACGGACCATAAGACTTCAGGTGTTTGTAAGCTTCCTGATGATGAAATGGTAATTTCTTATTCCTTAGAGATGCTTAAAGTTGGCAAGAGCTGTTGTGTAACCCTGTTTTGGTCAGAAATCATATTTTCACAAAATGACCATTTTGCCTTTGTACCCTTTTTTTTTTTTAAATCCAAAATTAACTTTTTGATTTCCACTAAGGAGGTAGAGGTCCGTTTGAGTTTGAATTGATAGATATTTTCGAAACATGGACTTATTTTACACAAAAACGTCAATTGGAAGTCAAATGAACCTAATTAGGCAAAAAGAGGGTCCAAATGCCCAAAATCACGTACTTGTGCATGTATGCATGGCTTGCATGTATTAAGGGAACATGTGCCCGCACATGGGGGCCTTTTCGTATGCTTGGCCACACAAGATCTGCACGATCGAACATGTTACGTGCACCGCTTGTTCGGCCGCACAACCTATTGGTAGTGTTAAGTGAGTTTTAGCTTCGAATTGTTCAGGAGGTGCAATAAGAAAGCGATGGGCAACCCTAGGGAAACCTAAGGCATTCCAAAACCTTTTTCCTTAGCTTATATATTCCCCTATCCTCCCCTCTTTGAGGGAGGTCAACTTTTGGGGAGGTCAATATGTGCTTGCACTTGGGGGCCTGGCCATATACCTAGCTACACAAGATTCGCACAACCACACATGCTATGTGCACTGTTTGTCCGGCTGCACAACCTACCGATAATGATGAGTGAGTTTTAGCTCTGAATTGTCAGGAGGTGCAAGGAGAAAGCAATGGGCAACCCTAGGGCAACCTAAGGCATTCCAAAACCTTATTCCTTAGCTTAGATATACCCTCATCATCCCCTTTTTGAGGGAGGTCAACTTTTGGCTAAGTGTTAAGAGTTTTAAGAGAGAAACATCACTTCTCTTTACCTAAAACCCTTAGCTCCAAAATTTCTAACCCTAGCCATAACTTTTGATAATCCTAGAGTGCATCTAAGGTTTGAAACAAAACAACTAAAGTGAAACTGAAGTTTGAGGGAAGCTTTAAGCAAGGATTCTAAGGCGTTTTTCACCTTTTCTTGTTCTTTTCTTGTATTTTCTACAAAGCAATGAGTAAGTTTACTATTCTTAATTTATTTCAGTAGTTTCTAGTCCCTTATTTCTGTACCTAATCATGTTAAGGTGTTAGTTTCGCATATTCATCATGTACTCTCATAGTTTTCCATGCTTTTTAACTGTATTTTGCATGTTTTGTTTGAGTTATGAGGCCCGGCTTAAGTATCATGTATGTTAGTTTAGTATTGTTTATTTGTTATTTGCCTTATCTGCATTAAATCGCATTAGTATCCTTAAATCGGACCTAGGTTGCATATTTGTGTATTTAGTAGCATGTTTAGGATCATCATTCTTTGTTTTATTTATATCATGAGCATGTTTAGGGTCATCATGCTTTGTTTTATTTATATCATGCATAGCAAGACGCTTGGTAGTGGAATCTTGTGAATTTTCTCTTCTTTTCATGGCATGTGTTTGTCTTTGGTGCATTGTTTTCAATAATCCAAATCTATATATTTTTTTATGCAAAATTATGTGTTTTGAATGTTTTTATGAATATTGCTTAGTTTAAATCTTGTTTATAGGGGTTGAAAAAAATTGTTTTTAATGGAAAATATGATCGTTTTATGAAAATATATGGTCGTATTCAATAGGGGTGGGCGCGGGTCGGTTGCGGCCACAGAACCTCCAATCCGTCATCCGTCCACCAGATTGGCGGATTGAAGAAAATCAATCCGCATCCGTCCGTCAATCCGGCGGATGTGGATTGAGCGGATTGGCGGTTTGGCGGATGGATGCGAATCAGTTTGGCGGTTTAAAATTTTATAAATTTTCAACATAATTCAACTTGTGCACTTCCTCAAAAAGAAAAAAGAAAAAGAAAGTATTACAGTCAATGACTTAAAAAAGTATTACAATCACTGTATGCCTTATCCAAAGAAAGAAAGTTCGAAACTTTAGAATATCACGATCACTGCATGCCTCATCCACATATTACAATCACAACATGATTCATCCACATAAAGTATTATAATCTGTGATTCTTAAAATATAATAACAATTCAAACCACCAAAACCATGAACAGAGCAGTAATAGAGATTGTATGTCTCTGTATTGTTACATCTACATATGTTTTTGAAAACAAAAAACCAACCAGCATATATCATATTTTCTATTTATTATTTTTAGAGCTAGATTTAAAAACAAAAAAATATAGATAAATAATACGTTTATTTTTTTCAATTCAAAAAATATATTCAAGTTGAAAACTTTTTTTTAACAGAATATTTAAACTCTTTTTCAATTGAAAACACAAACATAATATTTAAACAAATTGAAAATATAAAGTCTTATAAATTACTAAGGGTGCTCGCGATTTGGCGGTTTGGCGGTTCGGTTACGGCCAAAGAAATCTCAAATCCGCCATCCGCCCGCCAAATTGGCGGATTGGAGAAAATCAATCCGCAACCGTCCGCTCGTCATCACGCATCCGTCCAAAATGCGGCGGATCGGTTCGGTTCGGTTCGGTCAGTTTTGGCGGATCGGTATATCCGCTGCTCACCCCTAGTATTCAATGGATCTAAATTGCGTGGTATTTATTTATTCAATCACTTAATTTAGGTTTAGTAATGGTTTTTAGGGTTAATAATGAAATTTATGAAATATTTAATCACCAAAATCAGATAATGGAGAGTTAGTAGAGGCTTATCTTCAGATCGGGCAAATTGGGGTACTTTCATTCAATAACCTTCCTCTTTTGTACCTTAGTTCTCGAACATTTATTATTTAGTTATGATGGATCAAGTCTTATACTTAGTTTTCATCATTAAAGGTGTCTTAATGCTCTTAAAATTAAGTGGCGACTCTCGAATGCAAGTTAGTACAACATTGGGTAGAAACGCGCCTTATGCCCAAAAAGGCATGCGACCACAGCCCTAATCCAGGTCTTGGTTGATAATCTAAACCATTCAATATATAGAAATTGTCGAGTATAACATTCCTGTAAAAAACCACGTTGATTGCATATTGATAACTACTTGATCAAATTGCATTTTCTAAATAATTTCAAAATATTAATTTTCAAAGTAAATTGTGACGAAATATGATCTAATCGAGTGGTCATCAATATCCAATCAACATAGTTTTTTGCAAGGATAATGTACTCAATGGGTTTTACACTTTGAATTGTTTGGATTATCAACATGGACCCAGATTAAGACCCACCAATGTTGAACTCTCCTCCATGTCCTAAATTATAATGACTTCCTTTGATGTTTGGATATCTAATAAGTTTCACAATTTTGGCATAATTACATTAAATTCCTTTAAGGTTTTAATTCACATAACATTAATTTCCCTTTTCATTAGTGAATTGTCAATCATATGAATAAAAAAAATGATATTGTCGTCTCTTTTATGCTGAAATGCATATTTTTTCTATTTGTATTAATTTTGGTCTATTTAACCATACTAAAAGGGAGGTAAGCGCAATTATGTAAAAATTGTGAGGCTTATTGTATTTTTTTTTTCAAATCTCAAGGAATGTTAGTGCAATTTACCTTTATTATAACTTTCAACTTGTTCGAGACTGCACCAAAACTATCAATACATATATGCAACTCATACTATTGTACATAAATTTAGATCCTCTATGTAGTATATTGTCTGTAGTGCATTTTGTAGTGCCTTAAAATGATTTCGTTTTATTGTTATGTTTTATATATATATATATATATATATGTTTAAATTTATTACAAAAACATCATTTTAAGTCAATACAAGATGTATTAAAGTAAGAAATTTTGATTCATTCCTGTAATTAGGGCCGCAAACGAATTGAGCCGAACCAAGCTTTGTTAAGTTTGAGCTTGGCTCGTTTACTTATCGAGCTCGTTTATTGAGCTCGAGCTCGGCTCAATAAGAAACTAGGCTCGAGCTCGGCTTGACTCGTTAATAATAATGCAACTCGAGCTCGACTAAGTTCAGCTCGATAATGTTTTTTTTAAATATTATTTATATTATTTAATATATAAATAATATATTTATTATATAATTTAAATAAAGATAAATGAGCCGAGCTTATGCAAGCTCAAGCTCGGCTTGTTTATTCAACGAGTCTAATATTTGAGCTTGAGTTCAACTCATTTACTAAACGAACCGAGTCGAGCTGAGCCTTTAACGAGCCGAGCCGAGCCGAGCCGAGCCGAGTTTGTTCATAAACAATTCGGTTTATTTGCGGCCCTACCCATAATTGAGGTTCTCCAATTTTACTCCTAATGACATAGTTATAGCTCATGTGAGATATACCCATACTCCTCTATTTCTTTCTTAAACTTTATTTTTTTATCCACATCATTGAAAGTAAAATTGAGAGACTATATATATATATATATATATATATATTATTCATATATATGATTTTGTGAATGTGAATGTGGATGTGGATATATTTTATTTTAGAAAATACTAATAATTTGTACATGAAATGAATTAATAATATATTTATTTATTTTATGAAAATAATTTTTTTTGTAATAGTAATAAACCATTGCTAATGTAATCATCATTATCTTGCGTTTTATTAGCGACAGGTTAACCTATCGCATATACATTTTAGTTCAATTCGTTAGCGACGGTTTAAGCTGTCACGAATACATTATTAATTTAATTCTATTTTTTGCAATGTTTTATTAGACCGTTGCTAATAATACTTTTCATGACGTCAACTACTGCCTCTAAAAAAATTTTTGGTGATGGCATCCTAAACCGTCGGTAAAAGTGATATTTTCCTTACTTTTTTGTGTTAGGTTAAATCGTCACAAAAACCATTGATTTGTCATCGCTACAAGAAAGTGGCGGTTTGTAACCATTGCAAATACCTTTTGTCACGCCCCCTTCTGCCACCCCCCATTTTCTGTCCCTATTTTGTCGCAAAAAGTCTTTTACGACGGTATGTGGACCTTTTGCGACATTTGAGACCGTTGCAAAAGGTCCGATTTTTAGTAGTGTCAGTTATGCCCTGCCGATGAACTGGATTCATTCTTACATAAGTTGGGTTAGAGTGGCACTTGGTACAAAGTACCTCAGAAATGGGAAAGAAAGTGGATGGTTTCGTAGATCAAAAACCAACTTGTATGTATATTTTATGGCCTTCATTTTCTTCGGACATTTTTAGGTATGGCTTGGAGGTGTAGTCCTACAATGTGGGTTAACCATATCTGCCCATGCTCGTGCCAATGCCAAGTCTCATGTTCCTTTTTATATATACTAGTTGGCCCCTTACGTGCTTCGTGCGTGGGGGATCGTGTTACAGTTTTAATATAAATATTTTTTAAAATTGTGTTTGGTTTATGAATTTGAAAAGTGAATTGAAAAAAAAAATATTTTCGACAACTAAATTGACAAAATATAGAGAAGAGCACTCTATTTTTTTCAGAATAGAAAAATAATTCATCCACGTATTGAATAAATATTGTAGCAATAGCATTTTTTTTCAATGCGATCTTGTCCAAATGGTACATATCTTATAACATAAGTTTAACAAAAAAATATGTTTATTATATCACTCCATACAATAGCTTGTTTTCATAACATTACCCAAATTAGTGAGTGGAATATGATGATTCATTTTTTTTCATCGTTGGTAAAAAAAATGTCTAGCGTTTTTTTTTTTTTTTTTTTTTTGAAATTTGTATTTGTATAAAAAATTAATGGTTTATTATAAATGGTTTATACTAGTTACTTTCTTATAACTAACAGATAAACATTCGAACATAACATCCATCAAAGAGGACATGTAGATGTAAAAAAAAAAGATCTTTTAATAATCAGATAAATAACTATGGGAAAGACCCTTTTTGAAGAATGATACAATTTGAAAACCACAATTGATCGACAACGAACATAGTGAATAACAAGACAAAAATAAAAAAATAAACTACTATTATTACAAAAAAACAAACAAACAAACAAACAAACAAACAAAAATAAAAAAACACCAACATTGGATAGAATCTCATGTTAAATTTTATACTTTATTCAGTAAAAACTATTCCATAATGTGGAGATGTGGTTTGGAAATACTCTTCTGATCCTGGGAAGCGCTCGAGATCCGCTGATAGTCACCTGAAAAGGGATAAACACTCCGGTCGAGGGTGCCGGAATTAGCATTCCGACGGACAAGTCAGTCTTCTACACTCAAGAATGCCTGTATTCTAAGTTAAGCACAATAATTGTCACATACCTGCTTCTGGCTGATGTCTCTTCTATTTATATCATTTCTTCTTTGGGCCTCAGGATTAGGTCCATCCCCCACCTCATATTCGGCACATTTTATAATGGGCCGATCTTCACTCGGCCCCTCGCTTAATCGGTTATTTGGCCGAGTAGGGTTGGTTTTGAGCTTTCGAGCCAATTGCCGAGTGCTTCGAACCTTGACTCTTACCAGATTCGACTATCCGGAATCTCTACGACTCCCAAATCTCGGCCCCCACAATTGCCCCCCAAGCATTCCACTAACGACAGTTGGCTAGAGTGTTTGGCTTCGAACTCGAAGAGTCAGAGCCGAAATTCGGCGGCTGACCGCATTCCAACGCAAATGTCTGTACACACGCTTCTCGGTTATCATTTCAACTTCCCACCTTCTCGTACACTTCTATTTATTGTGATTTAAAATTTCGACGACTTTTCAAATACATACACACTTTTAGACGCCCGTCGCAGGACTGCCTCCCGAACTACCTCTGCAACTTCTTACTCTTCTCTATCTCCTTCGCCTCTTGTAAGTTCTCTCATTCTTTGCTTTGTTTTTTGGCTTAGCATAATCTTATTGGCTGGGGGGAATGGCGAAACATTTAAAAGATCTCCTCTCACCGGATCGAATTTCTGGCTTCCGACGCCATTTTTCCATTCCTGATGACGTCCGTCTGTCATTTGTGGCAGATGGCACCCTCGATATGGAGAAGGTTGATGAAACCACGATCGTTTTCCTTCTTCTATCAATCGCAGAGGGTGGGGTCCGTTTCCCCCTTCATCCACTCCTTAGGGCCGTGTTTTGCCATTTGGGGTTAATCCCTTCCCAACCCAATGTCAATTTCTTTAGGGTCATGATGGGGATTATCGCACTAAACCGCCGCCTTGGGCTTAACCTTGGCATTCCTGCTATTCGGCATTGCTACGCCTTGGCCAAGTCTACTGGTCGGCACGGGCGTTATTTCCTTAGGGCCAAAGACACCGACCATCAACTAGTGACTATGCTTTCCAGCTCTGGAAAGCAAGTCAATGATGTTATGGTCGTCGTCCAAGGAAACTGAGAATTCGGCGAAGGCAAGGATCGCCTTGATCGTATTCCTAGACGAAGGGGCGAACCAGGTGGCCGAATATCTTCTTTTATTTATTTACTTGTTATATTTATAAAACCTTATTTTCGGGACCTCATGGTTTTGCTTTTGCAGGAAACGATTTGAAGAAAGTCTTGACCTCGACTGACGACGCCGTCCTTTCGGAAATCAAGACTGCGCTCAAGTATTTCGGCCGATCGAGTCTTTAGAAGCAGGGGAGGGCGGCCCACGTTCTGCTCCGCTACGAGTCGACTTATACGACCTTTTCAGCGGCAGAAAATATCCCAATTTCGAAGGGTGAGGAGTTTCTTATTGCCCTTATCTTGACTGATTTTAGAAATTTCAGGCAAGTCGGTTGCGAGGGATCAGATTCGGAGTGACCGGAAGTTGCTAAGGCCGTCGAGTCAGACCAATCCGAAACTGAGGTTGATGAGGCTTTGAAGTTAGCATTTGAAGAAGCCGGCCTCAGTTCGGCTGATCCTCCATCCACCTCGGGTCGAGAAGACTGTCCGCTTGACGATATTTTTCACGGTCTGGAGGACCTGCCCGGCGCGTTCCCAGAAGATATGGCTGGGTTGAGCCCCACTAAACTTGCCAAGAAGGCGAACACGGAAAGGATGGCCGCGCGGCGAAGGGCAGAGGAGATTCAGGCTGTCGAATCACAGTCCCAGTCCTCCTTGCCTGTTATTGAGGAGATGGCAAAGAACGGGAGTACCGAGGCGGAACCTTTTGGGCAGGCAAGTGTTGAAGCTGAGCAAAGGGTGGAGAAACGCCATGCCGATGTCGAGGCCGGCTCAGAAGAAGACTGTGCTGATAAACGACCTCGTTTGGAGGAGTCGGATGTGATCGTACCTTTTGTTATTCAGCCCAAGATAAAGAATATGCCGATCTCCTCTGATGCTTTGGTGATCAAAGATCCAACGGTTGCACTCAGCCTGGCGACGTCCGTTTCACTGCCTGCTGACAAGGCGACTTTTCGGGCAGAGCCGGATCTGGTTGCAATTGGGTTGGCCGCGCAATTGGCTCTTTTGGTATATAGTTGCACTTTGTCTTTTCTCTTTTACGCAAATATTATTTTGTTCTTAACTTCCTGTTTTGCAGGCCGTCGGAAGGATAGCCGACATGGGTCGTCGCTATCACGATGCCGTCGAGCTAATTGGCCGTTTACAAGCGGAGGGCCAAAGGAGTAGGGCACAATCGGAGGGCGCCCGTGCCGAGGCCGAGATGGAGAGAGCCCGCAATGCTGAAGAATTGAGATCAGTCGCCGAGAATAGGGCAGATGCGAGTGATGACGCGCTTAAATTAGCCCAGGAGGCGATCTCTAAATTGGAAGCTGAGTTGGAAGAGATGAAGGCAGCGAAGGAAACAGCCGACCTGAAGGCTTCCAGCGCATTCGATGTTGGGAAAAAATCTGCTTTTGAGGAATATGTAGATGAAGTCCCCAAATTTGAGAATCGGGGATTTAAACACGGCTGGCTCAAAGCCCTTGCTGCTGCTGATGTGACATTGGCTATGCCAATTTCATACGAGTAAGTGGATGTTGAGTCGCTGGAGTCTGACTCCGAGGGCTAATTTGGGCGGCTCTTGTTTTTTGTTTTAGGATCTGCATGTAATTTTCAGCTTTTTACAGCTTTTTGTCTAGTAATTTTCATATGTAAAATGGTTACAATTTGTGCCCAATTTACTTAATGAAAATTCATTTTGTACTTTGCTGTTACTGGTGAACGGAATTGTTTGGTTGCTGTTTTGGGTAAAACGTTTTGTATACTAGCCGACTAGATGATTAGGCCGTTTAGATAGTTAGGCCGTTTAAAAAGCCAAAAATCAGTACATGAAGTGGCTGTGGCACATATCAATCGGCATGGGGCTGAGATGCTCGGCCGGTTAGATTAATAAATTTGCCCTTGTCCCAGCCAGTGCATGGACTTCAAGGCAGTCTCCCATAGTTGCCGTTTAGATGATTAGGCTGTTTTAACAAGCCAGATTTTAGTGCATGAAGTGGCTGTGGCACATATCAATCGGCATGGGGCCAAGATGCTCGGCCGGTTAGATTAATAAATCTGCCCTAACCCCAGCCAGTGCATGGACTTCAAGGCAGTCTCCCATAGTTGCCGTTTAGATAATTAGGCCGTTTTAACAAGCCAGAACTTAGTGTATGAAGTGGTTGTGGCACATATCAATCGACCTCCGTCGTTTGGAGACTGCCAAAAGCGTTAATAAAATTGCCTCGGGGTCGCTGCATACCCACGAATAAATGGGGTGATTTCGCGCCAGTGGAGCCACTTATTCTTATTCAGATTCGATTTGAACTAGCTTGGGGCGAGGGCAAATGTCAAACAGACTGTTCTTCAACAGCAGAGGAGAGGGACGAACGCTGGCTGAGCTAGATACTGCGATGAATCACAGCAGCGAGCCTGCGCGTACGGGAGGAAGGATGTCCAAGGAAAGTGAAAAACGTCAACTTCCAAGCCGTCGAAACAGATCACCCCGAAGAGAGAAGCAACAACGGGGAAGCTCCCCGTGACCACGACCGAGGGTTGAGTCAGACGCGACGCCCTGACCATTGAGTTTTGCAGTGTTCATGGGGAATAAACCGATGACTGAGGCAGATTCCATCGTCAATGATCTGGGTGTAGCGGTTGAGTTCGCTCGACAGATCTTTCCACCGGAAGTCCAACCATCGATGGTTGGACAACGAGATTTGGAAGTGTTTCGAGAAGGTATTCAAGGGGCGGTGAAGGGGCTGTACACCGTCTACAAAGTCGGCATGCGTCTGTGCGCCGTGCGGTGGGAGATGGAGAAAATGGACGAACGTGTCTGCAGTTCGGAGGCTCGTGCGGAGAAGGCCGAGGGCGAGCTTAGGGAGCTTAGGAAGGTTAAAGTCGCCTATCCGCATGCGGCGGTTCAATCTAACCCGATTGTGGACGAGAGGGTGACCCAACGGCTATTGAGTCATGCCATCGCCGACCGAGATACGGCAGGCATGTTTTCCGTACAAAATGCGAGGGCCAAAGGTTACGAGGAGGGCTTCCATGCTGGTCGGAAGGTTGGGATTGACAAAACGAAAGAGACACTTGCTGAGGAGGTCTGCCGATACGAGAATCGGGGTTTTAAGCATGGTTGGATTGCGGCTCTTCAGGCCGCGGAGGCTCTCCGAGCAAAGGGTGTCGATTCCAATTTATGTGACCTGGATCATCGTGATCATTTGCTCTTTGCCACCTTTGAAGTTGAAAAGAGCGATGATGAGGGCGACGCCGAATAAAAATATTCGTTGTAATGTTCAAACGCGGATCGCGTCTAGAATTGTGTATTTATTGGTCGGTCGAATAAAACAGAACTTTATTTTCAATGTTTTGTTATAATTTTTGTTCGGCGCATATGTGCTTGCATGTGTTTTATTATATACATGTTTGAATAAATGTATTTCAGACGAGTAAATGAACATTGATCGGCCTGATTTAATCGACGTCATTGTGTTACGCACGACACGAAGGCTTAATTGGCCCAATGATGTCATTCACCGATAGGGCTCTGATCCCGGAGACTTTATTTGGCCAATCGTGATATCCATGAAGGGCGCTCCGAATCTGGAGGCTTTAATCGGCCCAAAGACATCATTCGCCGATGGGGCTCCGAATTCAGAGACTTTATTTGGCCAATCGTAATATCCATGAAGGGCGCTCTGAATCCGGAGGCTTTAATCGGCCCAAAGACGTCATTCGCCGATGGGGCTCCGAATCCGGAGAATTTATTTGGCCAATCGTGATATCCACGAAGGGCGCTCCGAATCCGGAGGCTTTAATCGGCCCAAAGACGTCATTCGCCGATGGGCGCTCTGAATCCGGAGGCTTTAATTGGCCAATCATGATATCCACGAAGGGCGCTCCGAATCCGGAGGCTTTAATTGGCCTAAAGACGTCATTCGCCGATGGGGCTCCGAATCCGGAGACTTTGTTTGGCCAATCGTGATATCCACGAAGGGCGCTCCGAATCCGGAGGCTTTAATCGGCCCGAAGACGTCATTCGCCGATGGGGCTCCGAATCCGGAGACTTTACTTGGCCAATCGTGATATCTACGAAGGGCGCTCCGAATCCGGAGACTTTAATCGGCCAATCGTGATATCCACGAAGGGCGCTCCGAATCTGGAGGCTTTAATCGGAACATCTTTGAACTAGATTCTGTGGTAGGTGAATGGGAATCTTTGTATTACAGAAAAAGAGATGTACATGGCGAACAGTTCGGAACAAGCATCATGTCCACAAGTCGGGCTAATGATAAAATTTGCGTAAGTGCGTGGAATTCCAAGGTCGTGGCAGACTCCTTCCTGACATGTCTTTGAGCCGATATGCCCTTACTCCAGCGATCGAATCGATCTGATAGGGACCGTCCCAGTTAGGACCCAATTTTCCATCGGCTGGTTTCTTGTCAGCTGGGAGCACCTTCTTCAGGACCAACTCTCCTGGTGTGTAGTGGCGCAGCTAAACGCGTTGATTATACGACTTTGCCAGCTGCTGCTGGTACCGTGCCATGGACGCAAGGGCTCGGTCTCTTCGTTCTTCGATTAGAATCAAATCCAAAGCCAGCATCATGTCGTTTCGGCCCGTATCAAAAACTTGCGACTTGAGTGTCGGGTGGCCGATCTCCAGGGGTAAGATTGCCTGGGTTCCAAAGCATAGGGCAAACGGCGTTTCTCCAGTCGATCTTCTTGGTGTAGTTCGATGAGCCCACAGTACACTCGGCAATTCTTCGACCCATTTGCCTTTGGCTTTCTCCAGCCTCTTCTTGATGCCGTCCAAGATGGATTTATTAGAGGCTTCGGCTTGGCCATTGCTTTGGGGGTAAGCCGGCGTAGAAAAGTAAGGCCGAATACCATATTTGCTGCACAGCTCTCGGTATACGCCACAATCAAACTGGGTGCCGTTGTCTGAGATAAGAGCTCTGGGAATGCCAAATCGTGTTATGATGTTCCTCCACACAAAGCGCTTAACGTCAGCATCTCGAATGTGTGTTAATGCCTCCGCTTCGACCCATTTCGTGAAGTAATCTGTTGCGACGATCAGGTATCGCTTGTTCCCTGGGGCCCTCGGCAATGGTCCTACGATATCAAGCCCCCACTGGGCGAACGACCAAGGACTGGTGATAGAGTTCAACTCTTCAGCAGGCAGATGGTTTAACGGGGAGAATTTCTGGCACTGTTCACACTTTTTTGCATAACACTCGGCGTCCGCTCTCATTGTCGGCCAATAATACCCCTGCGTTATAGCTCGATGGGCCAAAGAGCGTCCGCCAGAATGGGCACCACAACTGCCTTCGTGTATCTCAGTCAGAAGCTCTCCCGACTTTGTCCGGGTGCACACATTCCAAATATGGGCCAGAGAGTGACTTTTTATAAAGCCTTCCTTGCGGATCCAAGTAGTATCGCATGGCTTTGTTTCGCAGCTTATGTGCTTCTTTCTTGTCCTTGGGAGTTGTTCAGAAGATAGGAATGCAACAATGGGATCCATCCAACTTGGTGCAGATTCTATAACGTTAATTTGGACTTCCTCCGAAGGGCCAATGCTTGGCTTTGGGATGAATCCTACTTCGATGGTCCGTTTTATCTCTGAGTTGATCGCGGAGACGAGGCAAGCTAAGGCATCTGCATGGGTGTTCTGATCGCGTGTTATCTGGTTCAACTCATGATGGTCAAATTTTGCCAACAGGGAGCTGGTCGTTTTCATGTAAGCCGCCATACGGTCGTTTCTTGTCGCGTACTCCCCCTTTACCTGATTGATCACCAGTTTTGAGTCGCAAAACACAAGCAGACGCCGAGCACCCAGAATATGCGCATTCCGCAAACCGGCTAAAAGGGCTTCGTATTCGGCTTTGTTATTTGATGCTTCGAAGCCGAGCTTGACAGCCTGCTCAATTATTACGCCGTCGGGGGTCATGATTACAAATCTGGCTCCACTGCCCCGCTGATTGGACGATCCATCATAATACAACTGCCAGATGTCCCCAACATAAATCCTCTAGTTCGGCTTCGGTCGGATTTCATCTGTCTTGAAGTCGGCGACATCAGACTTGAAGTCGGCGAGGCCCCTAGTGAATTCGGCGATAAAGTCGGCAAGCATCTGTCCCTTGATTGAGGTTCTGGGTGGAAATTGAATATCGTACTGGCCAAGTTCCAGAGCCCACTTTGAAACACGTCCAGATGCTTCCGCACTGCGTAGTACTGATCGGAGGGGATAATCTATTAGTACCCCAATGCTATGCCCCTGGAAGTAATGCATGAGCTTCCTTGCCGCCATAACTAGGGCTAGGATGAGCTTTTCCAGCGGAAGGTAGCGTGTTTCGGCGTCAACCATTGCCTTGCTCACATAATACACTGGCCGCTGTTCCCCCAGCTCTTCCTTTATCAATACGGCGCTGACGGCTCGGTCAGAAACTGCCAGGTACAAAATGAGCGGGTCGCCAGCAGAGGGTGTTGTCAGGAGTGGTACTGAGCGGAGGTAGGTCTTCAGGCCGTTGAAAGCGGCTTCGCACTCGGCGGACCATTCAAAGGCCTTGCCCTGCCGTAGTGTATGAAAGAATTGTCGGCAGCGATCTGTGGACCGGCTGATAAACCTGTTGAGTGCGGCAGCCATCCCCATCAACTTTTGAACCTCCTTTACTGAACGGGGGGAGCCGAGCTCCAGGATTGCTGTGATTTGCCTTGGGTTGGCTTCGATGCCTCTGTGGTTGACAATGTAGCCCAAGAATTTGCCAGAGCCGATACCAAACGCACATTTGGAAGCGTTCAACTTCATTCCATATTTGCGTAGGATGCCGAATGTCTCTTCCAGATCGGCTATATGATTCTGCTCTTCTTTGGATTTGACCACCATATCGTCAATGTACACTTCCATAGTTTTGCCGAGTTTCTCCTTGAACATGGTGGTGACCAGTCTCTGGTAGGTTGCCCCTGCATTCTTCAACCCAAAAGGCATTACCTTATAGCAATAGGTTCCTCTTGGGGTGAGGAATGCAGTTTTCTCTTGGTCCTCCGGATGCATAGCGATTTGATGATAACCTCTATAGGCATCAAGGAAACTCATACGCTGATGGCGCGCCGTAGCATCTACAAGCTGGTCTATCCTGGGAAGAGGAAAACAATCCTTTGGGCAGGCTTTGTTTAGGTCCGTGAAGTCGACACACTCGCCAAGTCCCATTTTTCTTCTTCACCACCACTGTATTAGAGAGCCATGTAGGGTAGGTCACCTCCCTAATTGCTCCGGCGTCAAGCAGCCTGTCAACTTCCTCAACAATGGCAGTGTGCTCTGCGGCCGACCGCCGGCTTTTTGAATGATCGGCTTACACTTAGGATCGACATTCAAATGGTGCTGTGAAACTGACGGATCTATACCCGGCATCTCGTACGAAGTCCATGCAAAGACATCGAGGTTGCTGGGTAGGAAAGATATTAGCTGCTGTCTGTCGGCCTGATTCAAGGAGGCACCGACCATGAAGAACTTGTCTGGGCTTCCATCGATTTGAACTCGTGCTAAGTCTTCCGTTGCCTTTTCGTTTGGGGGCCGCCCAACATCGTCGAGGTTTTCTCGATCCGGCAACTCAATGGAATTCACCTGTAGTTCCTTTGGCGTTTTCTCAGCAAGGAGATAACATGCTTGTGCCGATTTCTGGGAGCCACGGATTTGCTCAATACCGCGTTCTGTCGGGAAGCGGAGCAGCTGATGATAGGTGTTGGGCACGGCGCGCATAGCATGCAACCATGATCGCCCCATGATGAGATTATACGGCGACGGCAATTGGACGACCAAAAATCCCACATCCACTGTTCGGGAACCTGCTCGAACGGGAAGTCTGATTTTCCCCAACGGGTACTCTGGATTAGCATTGAAGCCGAAAAGTGGATAAGGGGCCGGAGAGAGATCCGATTCGGAGAAGCCCAGCTTGGTGAATGTTTTGTAGTACATAATCTCCGATGTACTCCCCAGATCGATGAGTACGCGCTCAACTGTGAATCGGTTTATGCGTTAGTCAATTACCAAGGGATGAATGTGGGGCAGTATTACTCCGGTCAAATCCGAATCATCAAAAGTGATAACCTCGGCTTCATGGGGCCGTTTAGCCGGAGTGAGTTGCTCTTGAGGGTTAGGCTTTGACTGAATCGCGTGCACCGCCGATGACATTGGTAGGCTGTATATCATGCGGATCACGTGGAGCAAATGTGAATCCTGTGTCAAGGCTACTGCTTTGGTTGGGTTGCCTTTTCGGACGTACGGTTGTAGCCGACCATGTTGTACCAATTTACCGTCGTACAGGGTGAATGACGGTGCTTTGAATTTCTTGGGTAGGACTGCCTTTGCAATCCGTCGTACAAAAGGATCGTGTTGATCGTCATCCGAGCTATTTCTCCTTCGCTTATGCCTTGTACGGGGACTCTCTTCAGAAGAACTGGAAATTTTAGATCGTCCCTCCTTCTTAGGCTCCGAGGATAATGCGTCGGAGTTGTTATCAGTATCTTGTTGTCGGGCTCGAGATCGTCGACCAGCTGCCCTCTCGGGTCGTTCCGGGCCTTGGTATGTAGCTTGTTTGGACTTCACCACCTCCAAGGCCAAATCTTGACGGAGATGTTTGTTCTCTGCAATCATGTTCTCCAATCTTTGTTCGTTTTGCTTTGCTTGTTCCAGAGCGCTTGCATTTCTTCGTGCTCCGAAGTCGAGGGTGCGACGAAATTTAAGGCACGTCTTGCAGCGATAGTCTCTGTTCCAAGCATGTTTGTTGGAGTGGCTTCATCTTGCGATATAGGGTCAACAGTGACTATCAGAGGATCTTCCGTCACGCTCGCCATGGATGTGCTTGAGTATTCCCACAGACGGCGCCAATTGTGGAGATGTGGTTTGGAAATACTCTTCTGATCTTGGGAAGCGCTCGAGATCCGCTGATAGTCACCTGAAAAGGGATAAACACTCCGGTCGGGGGTGCCGGAATTAGCACTCCGACGGACAAGTCAGTCTTCTACACTCAAGAATGCTTGTACTCTAAGTTAAGCACAATAATTCTCACATACCTGCTTTTGGCTGATGTCTCTTCTATTTATATCTTTTCTTCTTTGGGCCTCGGGATTAGGTCTATCCCCCACTTCATATTCGGCGCATTTTATAATGGGCTGATCTTCACTCGACCCCTCGCTTAATCGGTTATTTGGCCGAGTAGGATTGGCTTTGAGCTTTCGAGCCAATTGCCGAGTGCTTCGAACCTTGACTCTTACCAGATTTGATTATACGGAATCTCTACGACTCCCGAATCTCGGCCCCCACACATAATATTTGCTTTGTGTATTCTGCTATGACAATCTTAAAATCGATATCAACATGTCACAAATTCAGTCTATATTCATACTCTGAAGAGCCAAATTAGAACATCAAATAGTTGTAATGGGAGCTCAATCACAAAAAGAAAATTTATACAAAAATAAAAAAAATATTATATGTATCGATTGGTTTATCAATTAGTATACTATAGGGCCTCGTTTGTTTTGGGGTTAAATAGATGGGAGTGGATTATGATGGAGGTGGGGTTATTTAGTGTTGTGTTTGTTTGTAGAGTTGGGGAGAGGATTAGGATGGAGGATGTGATATAGATAGAGGTTGGAAGGGGGATTGAGATGGAGGAGGTAGAGATAGTATTAGAAAAATAGTGAGGGGATTACAAATTTTTTTATTTTTTATATATTGGGAATTTTTTTTAAAAATATTACTGTTTAATTTTTTTATATTTTTTTATTTGTTTTATTATTTTATATAAAAATAATTTAACAATTTCTACATTAACAACTATCATCAAAACAAACACAATTTTACTTAATCCTCTTACAATCAATCCCCTTACCATTAATCCTCTCGCTATAAATCACCTTCATTCTACCTCTGAAAACAAACAGAACCTAAATGATATGACATAATTTTAAACGTTTTAATTATTTATAATTTATATAATAAATAGAGTCATAATTTTAAAATAATAATATCACAATATATATTAGTCAACAAACTAATATACCTATTGGTATATATAATACCATCAATAAATAAATAAATAAACATCTCTACATTATGTACCTACTTATCCATCCAGATCATAATGGTACACAACTCGCTCCATTATCTGAAATCATAATTGTGCACAGCTCTCTATTATCTCACTTAGGTCACTTGAAGACTTTTTGAGACCTCAAAGAGTCTATTACTTTCTCTCTCTAAACACTATCTCTCACATATTACAAATTCTCTCTCTCTTAACTTTCTCCATGTCTAACCTTTGTTTTGTCTGGAATCAATATTTTCAAAGATCTCAAATAGTTGCTCCCTTGGTTGCCAATAATACATGGATCTTGGAGTTCAACAATCGGGACCTCGGTGGTGCTGAAAATGAAAGAAAAATCGACTCATGAAGATGACCTCCATTCTCCAGCCATCTAAATATGTAAGTCTCTCTATCCCCTCCATACTCTCACTCAATTTCATCATCGATCCATTAATCAGCTGAGTAATACTTGTACCAATATTTGTGAAGGCCAGAAGTGGGGAAATTAACTGGTGATCACGAAGGAGCAGGAGTTGAGGATTGAGATTTATTGCGGTAAAAGTATGTTGCATATTCTTTATGTGATGAAAGCTTTTGTAGCAGGCAAGCGTGGAGGATTCTAGTTGGCTAGGCTATCGGTTGAGGCCATGTAATCTCTTACTCAAACCACTTGGAAGGACAATGGGAAGACATATAAACCGTTCAAACAACAGAGCATGAGACATGCAGATGGTGCAAGGAAAACTTGACACCTAGAAAAGCAGCCGAATGCAATTGGTATTCACTTTTATAACAGGGGCATATTTGGTAGTTGAATGTTTAGATTCAACTAAATTGGTGTATTTGTCCTCTTGTAGAATGTTAAGAAAAACATTTGGAAAGCAAGTAGGCAAGAACGTTACACCTAGCAGGAGCGTTATACCATAGTTACACACTTTTTATATAGGTTATAGATATATATTAGTTACAAAGGCCCGTGCAAGGCATAGCTACTATTACAATATATTTAAGTTTTATATTTTAATAATTTTTTAAAATAAGAATATTATTTTATAAAATTAAATAGAATAAATTATTAGATTTATGATAGAATTATATAAATTGTATTATAAATAATAACAATTAGAAAAAAATAATATAATAAGTCCTATCGTTTTAACATAATTATATTTTTTTCTTTTTTCAGTAAGACTAAGTAGGAAGACATATAGATAACAAAATAAAGTATTCATTTTAGTATAAAAGTGATAAGATAATTCCCCATCTAAAAAAAAACTAAACTAATAAAGAAGTAGAAGAGAATACATATATATACAAATGAACCATTTTATTAATAAATAAATCATACCGCATAACAAATTATCAATTTTATTAATAAATAAATCCTTAAGTCAATTAACAATTTTTAATGACATGAAAAATATCTTTCAGTTAACCATTTTGTTAATAACTAAAGTATTAAGTCAATTAACAGTTTTTAATGATATGAGAAATATTTTTTGATGAAAAATTTTGATAATTTATTATTGCGTAGGAGAGTAGTTATTTATTTATTTTTTCTTCTGATTACTGGGTTAAATTAAGATTTATAACAAACGATAGTTGTAATTTGTATTATTATAAGACTAATTCATATTTTAAACAAACATTATAGGTGTATTTGTAATTTTAAAAAAATAAAAGATTTATGTTTTATAATTGACTAGAATGTTTGCATATTTATGAGAAAACATTAATTCAAATTGTTATATTATTAGTAAATTATACAAAATAAAAGGTCAAAATAGGAAATTTCCAAATAAGCTAAGGGCAAAATAGGCAACCCAAAACAAACATTCCCAACCAAAGCAACCAAAATGTCTTACGTATAATTTCTAAAATGTCACCACTCAAATTGTTTCACCAACCAACTAAAGGGTAAAATATCAATTTCAAAATAAGCTAAGGGCAAAATAGGAAAAGAAATGACAAGTAATAGGAAAAAAGAGCTTCTTCTTATATATTGATATATATATATATATATTAATAATGTAAAATGATATATATTATATATGAATAATATCTTCTGGTTACACATTTGAAAATTAGAGAAGTTTTAGAATACACACTTCTGTTATTAAATACTCCAATCATGGCGTTTGTGGTCTTTAATTAAAATTATAACTTATTATTATATTGATTATGACTTATTATGTAATTTATTTTAGTTATAATTTAAAAGATTTTTCATTATTATACCTTAGGTAGTTGGTTATACTTCATTATTTTTTTTAGTTATTACTGAAAATAATTTAATTATAAAATTAATCATATAAATGTCATGACTTATATGCATGGTACATATCTTTTTAAAGACATATATTCTATAATGATTCTTGAAAATAAGCATTCAACTGAAAAGCATTCTCTAGCTGAGACCTAAAGATAAGTTCAACTCTGGAAGGAGAGTTAAGTTCATAATTTCTTTATATTCATTGCAATTCATTTGAATATTTTTGAAAAGATCAAATCAAATCCATTACACAAAAAATGAATGATCAAACCTTTTACGAGAGAAGTGAATGATCTTATCTACTTTTTCACATTAATGACTTACAAATGGTGTAGGACAAATATAATATTTGCACGATAGTTTGGGAATGCTCGGTTAAGGCTATTATAGCCTAAAAAGCAAAATAAGCCCAAAAGCCAACACTATTCAAAGTTTTTGAAAAAAAAAAAAAAAAAATAGGCCCTGCGGCAGACAGTGGAGGCACAGCCTACACTGTCACAGCCAGAAAAGTCATCATCAACAGCAGAATTACTATTTTGCCCCTCTATATCAATTTAAAAAATAAAAAGTTAAGGATAAATCTGTCATTTTAAATTTAAACATCATTTCAACACACTTTCCAATATAACAACTCAACTAAAAATTCATCTCATCTTCCCAAACACAAAACTAAAATAGCCTACTAAAATAGTCAAAAAGCCAAATAGCCTACTAAAATAGTCACTTCCCAAACGAGGCCAGTATTCTCTCCAACAAGAGGGAAAGGTAGAGACTTTTATCTCCTTCTCTTATGCTGTGTTTAGTTGGGGGATTTGGGAGGATTTGAAAATGAAAAGGAAAAGGGAAAAGGTATGTGAAACTAGATGAAATGTAGGTATATTTTATTCATATTTCACCTAACTTTTCTCTTTCTCTTTTCAAATCCTTCCTCAAATCCTCCAACCAAACAGAGCGTAAGTGAAAATTGAATTGACATAATACCAAATCAAATAATTTTATTCAAATATATTTTAAGGCTGATAAAAGAAGAATGTCAAATGTACCAACTTTTTTGTTCAGGAAAATTCGAATTTGTGTATTTTGATGAAACATGAATTGTGGAATATAGTCAAAAGTTAACAAACCAAATTCAGTTATATATTTATTTGAAACCTGAAATTATTGACATTACCTGTTTGAAAAAATGAAAGCATGAAGAAATTAAGGAAAACACAGAGGAATGAGAAGGTGATAGTTCAGAAGTTGCATAACGAGTAGGAGCAGCATCAAGAGTTAAAAAGATGGGGTTGTAATTATTATTATTTTTAGATAGGATGGGGTTGTAATTTACTGTGATTATTATTTTTTTTTCTTCAACAATATTTATAGCCACAACCATGGTTTGGTTATGGCTTATTGTAGTAATTTATGGTGATGTTGGTTATTATTTATTTTGATTATACTTAAAAAGTCTATTTTTATGTGAAGCCTCGTTTGGCAAGAGGCTATTTTAGCCAAAAAGTCAAAAAGTTACTAAAAAAGTCAAAAAGTCAACAATCCATACTAAAAAGTCAAAGATTCCCTTTTCTCTCTACTTTTTGCACATCTTTTCGTAAAAAGCCAAAAAGTCATCCCAAACATACTAGTTTTTTTTACATCACATTTTAGCCAAATAGCCAAAAAGTTACTAAATTAGCCTGTTCCCAAACGAGGCCTTAGTTATGACTTATTATGTTATTTTAATTATAATTGAAAATAGTTTAATTTAATATTTATGATAATTAACATTATAAATATTGTAACTTATATATAATACACATTGTCAAAAGATATGTATCGTAGAAGGAAAAATCTAGTGTGCATCCTCAGGAGTGCATACCATATGCACTTTATACAAATTAGTTGAACTTTATCATAAAATTTTGTAACATCAATTACAAAATGAGTAAACTCATCACAAATTAGCATAATAAAATATTTAATATTTTGTGATTCATATCACAAAAATTTATGACTTAATTACGACATATTTTTATTACGTCAAATTTATAATGAGATTATGTGGGTTTTTGGAAAGTGGATTTTTTTGTAAGTTTTTTTAGGTGTAGAATATTATTGAAGAAAAAAAATTTTGTGTTTGGAAAGACAGTTAGGTTTTTTTGTAGTTGGATGTGATGTTTATGAGAGAAAAAATGAAATGATTATGAGGTTTGATGTGATATTTTGTCTGGATTTATTTATTTTTTATTTTATAACCAATTTGTCTTTTAGTGAAAAAAAAATCAAAAAAAATCCTTCCCAAACAGTGCCTATATATTTATCAGTAGTGATTGGGGGCCCGAAAACGGGACGCCCCGAATGCCCCTAATTTTTTTTTTTTTTTTTTTTTTTTCAGCAGAAGAATGGAGGAAGACGAAGAAGAGAATGAGGGTGAGGGAGAGGGGGAGGGGGAGGGGGAGGAAGGACTGAAGGGGGCCTAAAAAATGGAAGAGGGGGGCGGAGGCGAGGCAAACACGATCGGCGGAGGCGACGCGATCGGCGGCATCGGCGACGATCAGCGGCGGAGGCGAGGCAGACACGATCGGCGGAGGCGACGCGATCGGCAGCATCGGCGGCGATCAGCGACGGGCTTCCCTTCTCTCTCTTTCTCTCCCTCTCCCTCTCTCTCCCTCTTCCTCTGCAACAGAGGTCGAAAATGGCGGAAAAAAAAGGAGGAAAAAAAAAAAAAAAACGAAACCCCAAAACAACGTCGTTTTGGGGTTTCGAACCTTCGAGCCTTGAGAATTTCGGGCCCTCAAGCATTTTTCTATATTTATAGTTGATGTTATAAAATTTTGTGATAAAAATAACTTTAATTTAGGATAGGATGCATATAACCTCTAAGTGGGGGTGTAAAAATGACTTGCAATCCAAAACTTGCCCCCGGCCCGAGGTGGGTCCAGACTCGAGTCTAGTCCGAAACCTTGGGCTTGGGCTGTCATTTTGAAACCCGGCCTGCCCCCAGAGCCCAACCTAAGTCCGAGCCCACCCAAGGCCCATCATCATTTTCAGTAGAAAAGAATAAATTTTTGATGAAAAAAATAAAGAAAAAAGATGGCTTGAGACTTGGCCTGTCCAAAATCCGAATATTTCTAAATTTAGATTTAATTTTCTGATCCGTGGCCCGATTTAATAGGAACTCAGACAACTCCGACACGGAACTGACCAAATCAAGCGGGATTAAATTTACACCTGTACCTCTATGGTGTCGTTGAATGGCCGTTTTTAAACATGAAAATTGTTTGAGGGCCCGAAATCCCTGGCTCGAAATCTGGCTCGAAACCCAAAACGACGTCGTTTTGGGTTTCATTTTTTTTTTTTTTTTTTTTTTTTAACCTTTTCTTGCTTTTTTTTTTTCCTTTCACTTCCTTTTCTTGTTTGAACAGGGGCAAACACAGGCGAAAGAGAGAAAAGAGAGAGAAGAGGAAGAAAAGAAGAGGAAGATGAAGATGATTTGTTGATTTGGATGTGGATCTGAAGAAAAAGAAGATGATTCGAATACAGATGAAGATCTGGATCTGAAAAAAAAGAAGATGATTCGACGGTGGGTCTCTTGCCTCTGCTCTCTCTACTTTTTTTTTTTTTTTTCTTTTCTAGTGGATCTAGATCTGAAAGATGAAGATATTGATGATTGTTGTTGTTGATGATGATGTTGTGTTGTTGGATTTTTTAATTTTTTTTTTTAAATTCGACAATTTAATTTTATTATTTTTTTTTTTTTGTGATTGATGTTGTTGATGAATGTATGTTGTGTAGTTGAAATTTTTTTTTTAGATTCGAAAAAAGTTATGCAATTTATTATTTTTTTTTTTTTGTGGTTGATGTTGTTGATGAATGTATGTTGTGTAGTTGAAGTTTTTTTTTTTCAGATTCGAAAAAAGTTATGATGTTGTGTTGTTGATGAGTGTATTGTTGTTGAATGTGTTGTTGTTGTGTTGATGAATGCCCTCTTCCCTCTCAGCTTTCTCTTCTCTCTCTATGTTCATCTTCTCAGCTTTCCCTCTCTCTGCTCATCTTCAAAGAGAAAAGGCAGAAAAAAAAAAAAAAAAAAAAGTCAAACGACGTCGTTTGATTTTTCGAGCAAATTCGAGCTCGAGAAATTCGGGCTCTGTAACGGGACTGTTTAAACATATGGCAATAACATCATATCATTCAGAAGTGTTGTATCCAAATTTAGAAATTGTTTGGAATATTTTAAATAAGTGTATTTTTTGATTTTTTAAACTAAAAAATTGAAGAAAAAAATATGGTTGTTTGGCTTAACTTTTTTACTTTTTATGGAAAAATATGTATTAAAAAATTATATAAATTAGTGTGTAGGAAAAAATTAAGATTCGGAGTTGTGTAGCTGTACTTGTTAACTTTTGATAAATAATAATAACTTTTTAAGTAACTTTTTAACTTTTTTTTGAACTTGTCAAACTTGACATTAGTAAATATATTATTTTATAATTCACACAATGTTCATATTGCGGAATGCGTGTCAAAACTTTCCTGTCATCCTATTATACACGGTGCGGTGCGTGTCAACTCGAAAGACTACCTTGGTTTGAGTTTTTTAATACTATTTTTTTAACTTTTTAATTTTAATATTCATCTTTCTAGTAAACTTTTTTTTAATAATATAATTAATTTCTAATTTTTGTAAATATATTTAATTTAAATGTACCTCAAAATAAAATATTTGTAAAAAAGTTATTAAATACAAAAAGTTTTACAAATTTAGTAGATTTTTAGTAGATTTTTCAATAAATATTATATTTTTTAAAATATACATAAATCAAGTACATCTAAAAAAATATAAATATAAATAAAATTTGAAAAAAAAACAAAAAAAACATGAAAAGGGTTTTGATTTTTATTGATTTTGAATTTTCAAAAATAATTTTTGATTTGTTTTTTCTTATTAATTAAGGTCCATCAATAATATTATTAAAGAAATTTCAGCTCGTCATAGGGATATTTCAACTTGTCACAGAGAAATTCAAATTTTTCTACAACGAGCTGAAATTTCTCTATGAAATTTCTTTTTGAAGAGCTACAATTTTTTGTAAAGACAAATTTATTTGTCTTGTAATTTTTTTGTGACAAAATTTCTATGTACTGAAATTTGTTTGTGAAAATGTTGAGGAACCCTAACTACTATGAAAATGTTACATGTCTTTTATCTTATAAAATCCTAATATCAAGGACATTAAACTAAAACTTTTTTTTAATATTTTAATAAATTAAATTTCTTTTTACTTTTAAGATTCATTTAGACAAATTTTGCTTCGCGATAACTTCAGACCAATCAATCGAACAATGATTAATATGTAATCGATCAGATGTTACATTTTTTTTAAAATGAAATACAAAATTTGTGAAAAATATTTTAAAAATTCATTAAATATTGAAAATTAAATATCTAGTACACTTTTGTATTATTTTTTATACTTTTTTTTTTTTAAATTAACAAATATTTTAGCTTTTAAGTGTTTCCGTATTAATTAGATCTAAAAAAATTTACTACAAAAAATATGAATTGAAAATTTAAAACTTATTTTTGAAAACTCAAAACTAAACAAATCTATTTTTTTGTTTTTTGGGTTTTATTTTTTCATATTTTAATCAATTTTATTTAATTATTTTATAAATTTTTGGCTGCATTTAAATGCACCTAAAAAGTAAAAATATTTACGATTTTTTTTTTTAAATATGAAAATAAATTGTATTTTTGTATTTTTGTTTTTCTTTTTAATTTTTTGTATTTATTGATTGTTTTTAAAGACACAATTATTTTATTTTTAAGTGTATCTAAATTAAGTGAATTTATAAAAATAATTAATTAAAACATTTAAAATTTTCATTAAAGAAGAAAAATAAAAAATAAAATTTAAAAATTATTTTTAAAAACTATTAACTAAATAGAGTGGTATTTGTTGAACAGAAATCCTATGAGCCAAGAATATTGGTATTGTTTGGTACAGTTTATTGTAAGTTAAAAACTGATAATCAGAAAGCAAAAATCAAAAGCACCCCTTCCACAGCTTTTAAATAATCAATTTTTAGCTTATTTAAACTATTTCTTTCTAAAAAGTTGTAAGCAGAAGTTGCACCAAACAGTCTGATATAGATTTCCAAATTAAAATAAGCTATAATCACCTCCTATAATCCACACCAAACACTCTCATTGTCCTAGAATTTTATCATAAATGTATTTGTACGCATAAACTGGTTCAGACATCCGGTTATCGTAAAAAAAATAAAAAGGTCCTTCGTGTATAGAAAAATTTTATTCTTACATAAAACTTGACAAGAATGATGTGACAATGTCATTATGGTAAATAAATTCATCTTCAATGATATTTTATTTTGAAGTGAAATGTCCACAATGAGCTTGATGTAAGCCGAAAGGTACCACATTGAGGCCACTTAGGTTATATTTTTGGTCTTTTAATTCTATTTATTTGGTGGAGATGATGTGTTTCGTGCACTTGTACAGGTTTGCCAGGAAATAGGAAAAGTCAATCAAAAGGGGGCGCGAAACCAGATTCTCCGAGCGAGAGGTGAAAAATCCGAGACCACCAAACCACCGCACGTGCGGCCATGCTTCACCGCACGTGCGGCCCTTCACCGCACGAGCGGCCCACCTAGGGACGCGTGCACGGACTTTTTGGTCTATTTTGCTCTGAATAAAAGACAGAAAATCAGTCACAATTAGGGTTCTGAAATTGTTTTGACCTAAAGAGAGAGGCTAGGGTTTGGGAAAGAGAAAGGAACAAGAAGCTTCAAAGATGTCTCCCATGGTGGTTCCTTCTCCATCTACCTCTCCCACTCCTCCATGAGTGGCTAGTCTCCTTTTCTAGGGTTTTGATGAAACCCTAGCCATGTAATTATTTAGTTTTCTTTTTGATTTTAAATTATGTAAAGGTTTGAACATTTGTATGGTGTTTTAAAAGTTTCTTTTATATAATTTTCATTATTCCTTCGAATATTTGACTTTCTGTGATTGTTGAATGTTATCCATACATGTGTTTTCTATTCCTTGAGCTACATGATGTATCATCCACATAAAAAAATTAAAATGATTCGACAACCGTAACTTGTTTAATTTATCGCATGTGTCTAAAATAATAGACGACAAGTTTGCTTTTGAAATTAGACCATTCTTTTTTCTTTTCTTTTTCATTTTTGTTTTGTTTTGTTTTTTTGTTCTTTTGGCAAATGTGACAATTGAACAAGTTATGATTATCGGATTGTTCTACTTTTTGTTGTGATTGATATACATGAAAGGTCGTACAAAATGAATGATTTAGATTATTAAAGTAAAACCCATAACGGGCTCCATTTTTAGGGACTAAAAATGCAATTAACACAAAATTGGTCCCCAATGTATAAAAAAATTTCAATTTTGTACCAATGTTTAAATTGTGTCCATTTAGTCCCCAACATATAAAAAATGTTTCAATTTAGATCATCAATAATTAAATTGCCTCTATTAATAGAATTAGATTAGAAGGTGTAGACACCCCATTTTTGACCGTCCATAAGACTTGGACGCGACTGATGGTTTGCTCGGTGATGAAAGATGTGCAGGGCAAAGGTTCAATTTCTTTGGCAAAAAGAGAGTCAAACCTCAACTTCATACCCCTTTTGGACGAAAACAATCTTGATCAAAAGATTTTAGATCTTAAAACCCTCTCTTTCAAAACATTTTGAAAATAAAGTTTTTACGATGTTCCGAGGCTCGTATTTTGTCAAATGTTGCGCTTTTCGGTAAACCGAGCAAGGACAAAGTGGGAATGAATGAAAGAGAGATGAAATCTTTGAAAAATCTTTCAAAACACCTTACTTAGGGGTTTGAAGTTGAAGAAAAGAGAAGAAGAAGGAAGAAATCCAGTTGGGGGAGAAAATGGGCATGAATCGTTAAGAGAGAATCGGACAGCCCTCGCCGAATCGGGCCTATTCATTCGCATACTTGGAATCAAGTTATGAGGCCACCACCGTTGGAAATAAGACTTCCGGGGCTTCAATTTTCACTCAAGAATCTCCTAAATCCAATTCAAGATAGGGGAGATATGGTTGATTGAAGTAGGGCATCACTCCGGTTGGGACTGAATCTGCGCGGCTTCACGGAAACGGGCATAACTTTTTCCACAGGAATAAGTTTGATGCAAGGTTTGCTCCATTGGAAAGATAACTTCCGGGGCTTCAATTTGGACACTTGAACGGCCACATTTGGACTTCCCAATCACCCACCGGCCACTTTTCTTTCCGGTAGCCCACTTTTTTTGTCCTGAATGTAGCTGGCCGGCCAGAAAAGCCAGAGAAAGTAGCTGGCCGGCCAGAAAACCCAGAAAAAGTAGCCGGCCGGCCACCTTTTTCTGGTGGACGATCTTTTTTGCCCATTTAAACTAGCCGGCCATTATCCCCCTCCCAAGTGTGTTCTAGCCATGTATTTTGTTTTGCACATCACCCATGTCCGAGGGTTTGGCCTTTTTGGGGGGAAACTTGGATTGTTGTCCCCTCCTTTTTTTCCCCCTCTTTTCTCCCCTTTTGCCTACATATACAGCAGCTCCAGCCCCTTGCAAAGGGTTAGAAATTTTGCCTTTAAGCCTCTTGCATTGCCTCTCTCCCTCTCTACACTTCAATCCTCAAAACATCCAAGTTTCTACACCATTTCTTCACCACCACCTAGCACCACACCACCACCTCCATTCCAGCCACTTGGAGCTGTCTTCCAGAGCTGAGGAGCACCCAAACTTGGTCCAAGAAGTTGCTAAAGATTGGTCTACAAGGGTGAGTTACCATTTCCCTCTTTTGAGCTCATTTTTTGCATTATTTCTTAACCCTTCTTGCTTATACTTTTGAGCTCCGGACATAACTGAAAGTGGAATTTTTTTGAGCTCTATTTCATCTTTCATTAAGGTCCTCTCACTGTTTAAGGCCCTTATTTGGTACTTACTTCATTATCCCTCTTATATGCCATTTCCTTGCATGTTGTTTTTGGCCTATATGTAAACTGTTTTGAGGCATGTTATAAACTGTGAAGTAGCTCATTTTGAGCCCTTCTTCAACATTGTTGAAGGTCTTATCACTGTTTGGGGCCTCCATGTATCACTTGCTTTGATATCCATCTTTTGGCCCCATTTTTGCATGATTTATTAGCCTATTGAGCTTCTGTTTTTGGACCTTGGTCCGAACTGAAAATGGACTTGTTTTGACCCCCTCTCCATATTTCATTAAGGGTCTATTTCTGTTTGGAGTACCATTTGTATACTTTGTGTTGTAGCCTCTCTTTTAGGCCATATATTGCATTGCATTTTGAGCATAGTTGTACACTGTTTTGGGCTCGTCCATCAACTGTAAAATGTCATATTTTGGGCCCCTCTTCAACATTGTTGAAAGGCCCTTACCTGTTTGAGACCAGCATGTATCAGTTGCTTCTTTATCTCTATTTTGGCCCTTATTTTGCATAGCATTTTGAGCATATTTGTATATGTTTTTGGGGTTTGTCATAAACTGTAAAACATCATATTTTTGGCCCCTCTTCAATATTGTAGAAGGTCCATTCTCTGTTCGGGGCCAGCATCTGTGAGTTGCTTCAATATCTTGCTTTCGGGGCCATTCTTGTATGCTAGCTTAGCCCCATTTGTGCTCACTGCTTGACCTTGCTCATAACTGTAAACATGCTTGTTTTGGGGCTGCCTTGCTTCTGTATTTACACTTCATGTTCAAATATTGCATGCATTGCATAGCTATAGGCCATTTCATGCGCTAAATTTCATGTTTCGGGACTCATCCCATGCATCGGGTGTCATTTTGCCATCTTTCGGGGCTGTTTTGCATCACTTATTGCCTCTGAAATTTGCATGCTAATATGCCATATTCCATGTTTTGCCATGTCATGTTAGAGTGGCATTTCGTGCCTTAGGGTCAATTCTCGGTTTGCGTGTACGTGTGCACGCATTTCGAGTGTCTCATTTTCATCTAATGGCCTCTTATGTGAGTGTGGTTGAGGTCCACTTGTGTTAGTGTAAGTCCATATTGCATTGTGTATGCCATTTCATTCCATAGCATTGTGTATGCTAGGTTGTATGTTAAGTGCATTGTGTATGCCATGTTATCTCGTGCATCGTGTATGCCATTTCATAGCATGTTGCATGTTAGGTTGTATCTTAGTTGCATTTCATGCATATCATGCATATTGCATTGTGTTCGGGATAGGAGTTAGCCCGAGCACAGGAAACGAGGTACGTTTCGTACTCCGAGTGACGGAACGTGTCTCAATTCCCCAGTCACCGACACTCCGGATTATCCATGATGGAGTTAGGTTTTAGTTGAGTTTTCATGTGCATTCATTCTATATCGAGTTGTGCAATTCGACTCCTCGGCCATCATGCATCGAGATGCGTGATTGGTGGCACGAGGATCGAGGCATGCATACATTTGTGAAAATACATTGCTATGCCCCTTTCCTGCTCTCTGTTGCAGCAAATCAAGAATCAGCAGTCTTCCGAGGCTTGGCGCGCTTTCCAAAAAACCATTGCAAAACAGAGGCTAATTGGGGCATCACAGTGGATTTCTGCGCAAAGGCAGCCTAAACATACATCATTTATCAGAATCAAGGCAGTCCCTGGCTTGCATGCCAGTTTATTATTTTCTTAGTTAATTTGTAAATTAATTAAGAATTTGTACACATTTTGGACTGTATTATTTGGACTGTAATATTCTTTTATTCGGGACTGTATATTATTCTTTCGGACCCTCTGTGCGATGGCATAATTGTAATAAGTGTGCGTGTGTGTGATGTATGTCTTCCAACCCCACGTCTTTCTTCCCTTTTATTTATCCGCTTATGATGGTTAGATTAGAGCATGTTTCAATTAGCATACAGTATGATAGCATGTTTGCATTCATTCATCTGTTTTGCATGCACCGGGCTCGGCGCATCATACTAACTACATTTGTATTTCAATTCTAAGATGAATACATGTTAGCTGTAGCATTCCATACGCCATGTTTAGAGCAGCCGAGCCTGCTATAGTTGCATTTTTGCATGTGTTGCATTAGGCATTTCTGTATATCTAGGATCATGCATGGATTTCTAATCGATTTTTGTTTTGGCTTGGAGTACTCGGTGAGTTTTATGCTTTAGCATCCTTGCATGCGTGTGAGTGACTGCCATGAATAGCATGCTTACCATGAGGCTAATTGCTTATGTGATATAACTGCCTGAATGCCTGTAGGTGAAGGTTGGGTTATTTGGATTGGAACAATTCATCAAATGTTTGTTTTAAGCCCACTAGATAGTGGCAAAACCATGTTTTCTAAGCCCACCCGAGGGTGGCAAATCCACGTCTTAGCCTACCTGCGGGTAGCACCATCAAACCATTTTCAAACAAACAAACATGAAATATTTTGTTCAAATTTAGGCGATCCAGTCTATACTTGTATGCTGTACGCATCACATAGTAATCTAGGCTAATAACCGGAATAAGAGCACACAAAGTTTTCAAAACTAGATATCATGGTTAGTAGAGGCCGATCTTTGATCGGGCGAGCGGGGGTGCTCACGAAGTGACCTTCCCCAATCGTACCCAAGTTCCTGAGCCGATGCAACTTTGGTGAAGACGGACACGTGGCCTTAGGCAAACGAGTCAGGGTTTCCTAAATTTCCCAAAAATAAAATATTTAGGTGGCGACTCTGTATCTGGTAAAGCAGTCCATGTTTGACACTTCTTTAAAAAATCTGTTTTCTCAAAACGATTTGCCGGATTTGGACTCTTTGGTTCAGATTACGAACCGTGACACAAATCGAGTCCGAGCTGTAGCGAGGTCCCCCACGGGCCTGTCTACAGAAGGCCAAATCAAAATACTTTTTATACATTTGGGGACAAATTGACACGATTTAAATATTAAGAATTAATTAAAATATTTTTATACATAAGATATCAAATTAAGACAATTTAAAATATCGATAACAAAAATATAATTAACCCTTATTTATACGTATTCATGAGCTTGAGCAGAGGTCAAACATCAAATTACCTTTAGATTGAGCTAATCAACATTTGCGACTTACCTCAAACCAAATCAACCATTTCTTTGTTTTGAATGTTTCAAAAGCACTGTTAAAGAAAAAATCAAAGTTGGCACTAGACTTGTCAACATTCTTTTTTATCCAAAGCCCCCTCTCTCTATATATACAATAAATAACTTGTTATTACCTGATATCTTAGAAAGCAGCAATTATTCTACTTGTCCAAAAAAAACCTTCTTTGCCTTTTTGAAACTATTTGATTTCCATTGCTGAACCATGTATTCCTCAAACTCAACTTATGATCAGAAATACTCAGCTCCTCCAGCACCACTAAGCTCCAACAATCCCCCAATTCGAGCTCAGCCCCGAACCCAGCAAGAGGGTCCTTGGTCCACAGGCCTCTGTGGCTGCTTCGATGATCTTCCCAACTGTGAGTATATCTCATTTGATCAAATTAAACTTGTATTGGATTCAAAATTTAGAACTATCTTTAATAGTTTTGTTTGTTAATCTAAAAATACCTTTTTTTTTATTTTTTTTGACAGGTTGTATAACGTGCTGGTGTCCATGCTTTACTTTCGGACAAATTGCAGAGATTGTTGACGAAGGAGCAACCAGTAAGTTGTAGAAACTAATAGTGAATCATTGAGTTAGGAAGCTTATCCTCAAACTGTGAACCTTTTAATTTCACACGATTAAACCATTCATTACTATCACACCACCATTAACATTCAAAATAGTTCTAAAACTCAGCCGGTTCTAGTTGGTTACTATAACTTTCCTAAGGTTAGGAGAGTTGAATTAAAAAGACAATCACTTGGTGAAGGTGGAGACTAATTGTCATATGTGCTAATCTAACAGCTAATAATTGATTTTTGTTGATGAAAAAAAATTAGCCACTGAACCGGTTTATATGTAAAAAAAAAAAATCAATTTGTCGATCCAGTTATAAACCCGTTTAATAGTATGAAGGAAAATCGCAGCTGGAACGGGCGATTCATACCACGAACCGGTCCATAATATATAAACAAACCAGTTTTAAGCAAATCGACCTCAAAAATTTATGGAAAATTTCAATTTACCCCTATGTTTTGAGTTATGTGTAGTTTATATCTTAATATTTAGAAATGATCACATAACCCTCTTATGTTTTGTAGATTAAAGTGTACCGTTAGATTTGCTAACAATTTAATAAAAAATACTAAAATATTCATGTGTTTTCGTTATCCTAAATGACAATGCATTTTAACCTCCTATGCTTTATTTCATGTGCCATTTATCCTATTGAGATTTGAAACTGAACATATAACCCTTTTATCTATTTTTCGTGTTTTACATTTACTGTTAAATTAGACGAAATGTTAATAGTGCATTCTAATCCAAAAAGCACAAAAAAAAAAAAAATTATTTAATTATTTTTAAATATTAAAAAGGATAAACCGCACGTAATGAAGTTTGCCCAAATTTTATTACTTTATAGCCGCACGTGTCCTTATGGAAACCAGCGGTTCTATAGATAATTAAGGTGGTTTGGGGCTGTGTTTTTATGGCCAGTTGTTGATGCCACGTGCTTTGTTTTACCACCGTTGTGGACACACGGCGAAAGTGAGCTGCACTGCACATCACCAAAAAGGATAAGAGTATTTCAAAATATTAATTAAAATGTGACAAATTAAGTTTAAGAGAGGAAAATTTGTGAATCATTAACTTTAAGGGATAGTGAATGATTTTTGAAATCTCACTACCAAATCTCTCGATTTTCAATACATATCATTTAATTTATTCGTTATTATTATATTACATTTGATATTGATATGTGTCTCAATATTGTTATTTAGAACCATCCAATACATCCGTCATCACACTACCACAACTTTCACCATCTATTTAAAAGGAGTTCACACTATAATAAATAAATTTTTTTGAGATTAAACTTTTTTATCTCCAAAATTAAAAAATTTATTCTAAAAAATATTTGGGTATTAATTCCTTTCGTTATAAATAGCTGTTAAACGGTCGTCCAATATATATATATATATATAACTTTTAGTAACAAATTTTAAAAAATGTACTAATAATTATACTTTTAGAGACAAAATAATTTAGTTCCAAAATGGTTTAATTTGAAATAAAAATTTTAGTCCAAAAAGAATAATAATTCATCATTAAATGTCCAATTTAATCTTTAAAAATATAATAATGATACTTTTCACAATAAAAATATTTTGTTCTTAAAAAGTAATTTTGTCTCTAAAATCTTAATTTATTGTAGTATTATTGGATTGATTTTGTTTTCTACCTATATTACACCCAATTCAACCGAACTCGTCTATTTAGTAGGCAAGCTTGGGTTAATCGATTTTGACGGCCACCACCACTCCATCACCCCTATACTACCCTCACCACAATCCATCACTGCCACACAATCTCCACTAGACCATTTACTCAAAAAACATGTTCAATAAATAAACTAGTTGATCAAATCAATTTGTTTAATTCATATCAAATTCAATTTAATCCGTTTAAAATCATTTATTAGATAAACGGCTTTATGTTGAATTATTTTAATGTTTAACTGGTTTTGATATGGCTAAATTCACCCATTTACAACCTATAGTGATTCATATCATAGGTTTATATATGAAATTTGATGTTAAAGATTTGCAAAAGTAATATCTTTTGTGTTTTGTGGTTGGTGTTAGCTTGTGGTGCTAGCGGAGCAATATACGCACTAATAGCGGCTGTGACTGGTTGTGCATGTTGCTACTCTTGTACTTATCGTAAAAAGTTGAGGAGCCAATACATGTTGCAAGAAAGCCCTTGTGGTGATTGTTTAGTTCATTGTTTTTGCGAGCAATGCGCCTTGTGTCAAGAATATCGTGAGCTCACAAACCGTGGATTCGACTTGAACAAAGGTATCCATTTCTCTCCTTCCATTCTATATCTATACTATTATTTATTTATTTATCTATATCTATGTATACTATTATATATGTAAAGGTTTGAGTTGGTATTGATATCTCATTTTTTAGATTTTCTCAAAAAATTCCTATACTAGTTACATGGACAGTCATACTTTAAATTTTCTCAATCATCTCATTGTATCTTTTCTTTCTATCTAATAAATCTTCTTATTTGCTGATCAAAAAGCAAAACAGAAAAAAAAAAAAATTTAAAACAAATAAAAGCACAATCATGCCCTAAATTCAGGATTTCTTTTTCTTTTGTTTTGTTTTTGTTTTTTTGTTCTTTTTTTTTTTTTTCCAAATATCTGAACTTATTATTTTGTCGAATTTATTTCAATTTTTAGTTTTTCAATTTAATAATATAGTTGACAATCTTATTTTTCTAAAACAAAATGATCATATATGCACACTTATCACCTCTAATATATAGATACACATGTGTAGTAGTACTTGATACAATACTTTGTTTCGAAATTTTTGTTCCTTATTTGTAATACACTTTTAGTTGCACAATCATCTTCTAATATTTCTATATTTTGACAATCCTGTCATGACATCGTGCAATTTCAATGTTATTGGAAATGGAGATTTCGGGACAAATAATCTTCGGAGATTTTGGAACAAATAATTTTTTGTCAAGATTTCGTACTACTCCATTTTTTTTTTTTTTTTAATAAAATTTTTTCACTTCCTACGTTGATTCAAAAATCAAATGTAATTTGTACATAAAATTATCATATCTAGAAAAGTGAAATGATGTACATACAAAATTTTTCTACATGATATTCATACGGAATGATATAGCTCAGATTCTTAGATCTTTTCATTTCTAATCAAAACATCTACTATTATCCACATAATTACACAAACACCATTGACATCATTCTGAATGTGTTTTGTGTATAAATTTTGTGTTTACAAACCATTTTCCTGTAAAAAATAATTGTGGATCGCACTATTTAATGTATATAGTGAATCCTGCATCTAAATGTGTGGTTTGTTATGTAAATCCATATAAAAGAAAGAAAAAAAATTTGAAAAAGTTGGTGAAATTCGTTCAATGAAAATTATAATTTTCCTACTAGTTGCATTGATATGTGTAGAAATATATTTATATGTATGAAACTATTTATATATAATGTGTTGTTTTGTGATGGTTCTTTTGAATTGTTTAGGATGGGAAGGGAATTTGCAGAGACAGAACTATGGCATTGGCATGGCGACGGCGCCAGCGTTTGAAGGAGGGATGAGCAAATAAAGTGGAAGTCCTACTTATCTACAAATGTTTATTTGATTATAAAGTCTTAGATATTGTTTTGTTTTGATTACTAAATTATAATTTATTGTACAACATGTTATTCGGAGAATAAATTAAGAAATAAGAAATTCAGTTTGATGACTAAAATCGAATAGAATACAAACAATAAAAATAAACAAAACAAATTCTTAGTTTTGTTACAAAAACAAAACAGAATCTGAGGAAAATAAATAAATAAATAAACAATCTACTTACAGTATTACTTTCTCGGAAATTCAAGTTCTTGGAAATTCAATCAAGTTCAGTGTTCAACATTGTTTCTTTAAGATAGATTCATCCCCTTTACGGTGCACTACAACATATAAGAGTTTTAGAGACCTATTTTTTTGGTCTTTCAAATTAAAAATTTTGTTGCAAAAGACATTTAGGGACAAACTCCTATCGTCGTGAGGATAGTCGCTAAAAAGTCGTCTCGAAAAGTTAAAAATAAGGCTTTTAGCGACAAAATTTTGAAAATGTCACTAATAAATACATTTTTAGGGACAAAATAATTTGGTCTTAAAATGATTTATTTTTTGAAATAAAAAATTTGGTCCCAAAAAGATAATAACTCATCACTAATATCCAATTTTTGTTGCTAACATAATGACGACACTTTTCGCAACAAAAATATTTGGTCCCCAAAAAATAATTTTGTCTCTAAATTTTGGTCTCTAAAACCTTAATTTTTTTTAGTGGTGCTTTCAGAATGTGAACGTCTATCTCCTAAGATAAAATGATTGACGACAATTAGTAGCAGCACTACAAATTAAATGTCCAGCAAACACACTTTGTATTTATACTCTTTCTTATAGAAAATTTATGTAGCAAAATGTACAAAGCAAAATTAGAAGGAAGAACGAAAATTGAATGAAAAACCAAATGGATGACTTGTTTATTTATAAGAGACTTGGTGGCGATTCAGGACAGAGTTGAACAGGTAAAGAACCTGTTTGGGATAGATTTGAACAGGTAAAAAACCTATTCAAGTTGGATTTGTACAAGTAATGAACCTGTTTGGGTTGGAGGGAAATGTGCATTGGACTAAACTGCCAACGTTCAAAAACGTTAGGATCATTTCGAAATTGGCCAAGTTTGGCATCTACTAAATAATACAAAAAGTCAAAAAGTCACTATTCTATTTAAGTCACATCATCATATTTAAATCACATCACCTCTCTAACACATCACATCAAACCCAACCCAAACCCAACCCATATAAGCCAATAAGTCAAAAAGTGCACTTTTTTAGAACATCTCAAACCAACCCTAAGGGCAAGAATTCAAATTCCAAACGGCAAGAATTTAATTTTGGAAAAATAAAATTCAAATGTTTTTGGCCCAAAAAGATAAGTTTTGGACTACACAAGCCTAACCCAACCTCACACCTTGTACTCGTACTCACACCCAAGCCTGGTCCGGTTCGGGCAGGCGGGCGGCCGTGGCACGTGTGCGCGTGTGGTAGTTTTTGGGTGCAATGGGTCAAGGCCCACTTTTCCCATAACCTCCCCCTTCACAAAACTTGGATAACCCTTGGGGCCCTCCTCAAGATGCAAACTCAAGGCTTATAAACCAACACCAAGTTTGCCCACTTAAGCAATGTGAGACAAGCCGTTTCCCCATCTCTTATGGAAACGTCACCAAAACATCATTTTCATAGAGCGCATTTTGGCATTGATTTCTTATTCACTCGATAATGGTTTTGAGCAACCAAATATACGATGTGAATCGTTACGCGGCAAAGAACGCATTGCCACATAGACCTGCCGACTTTGGCGCATGGGTCCCACTTAAAAAATAGACCAAAATTTTCGAAAAAACTATTTTTTCCAAAACTATTTCTTACAATCTCCCACGTGAATGGAATTTGATGACAACGAAAATGCAACAATATGCAAAATTTGTTGAGAGATTATAAATTGAAAATATCTTGCATCAGGATAGGTAGCTTTCGGCCTTGAACCTTTCCTAACGATAACCTATTGGACTTACTAGCTAACCAATGGATGCGATGCCTTGAATTATTCAGCCGTTAGTGTAAGCAAAGACAATGGATTTCACATAAAATATCTTCTGACACATCATGGTTCTCATGGTTGTGTTCATTTTGGCCCTAAACGTTTTTGGTTATTCATAAGTGCTCTAGAGAATTAGTTTCTTTAGTATCATAGAACTGACCCTAGTTCGACACTCATATAGATGATTCGTATTGAGAGTATCCCTTATACTCAGCTTGACTTTTTATTCCTAAGTCAAGATATAAGTAATCATTAAAAGCAAAACTTACCTTTAATCCCCTTCATACAACACATGTTGCAGGTATCACTCTCATCATAGGAATGGATAGGGAATTTAATCCCTTTGTGATTTCTGGCAAGCCACACATAACTTAGTTGTCCCTTTGAACTTAGTTCTTAGGATCTCCAGTCATCTAAGTAAGGTTACCATTATGATGACTCTTATGTAATAGGTTTTAACCCCATTCCTTTCGATGAACTATACACTTGCTTTTTTGCTAAACATTCTGTTAACGGATACGCGATATTCTCCTTAGACTTTATATAATCTACTGAGATTATATCATTTAAGAGCAATTGTCTTACGGTATTATGTCGATGACGAATGTGTTGTGACTTACCGTTATACATATGACTATGTGCCCTTCCTATAGCAAATTGACTATCATAATGAATGCAAATAGCTGGCACAGGTTTTGGCCACATTGGAATATCTTCTAAGAAATGGCGAAGCCATTCAACTTCTTCTCCTGCTTTATCTAAAGTAATGAACTCAGATTCCATTGTAGACTGTGCAATGCACGTTTGTTTCGAGGATTTCCATGAAACAGTTGCTCCCCCTAGAGTAAAGATATACCCACTAGTGGATTTTGAATCTTTAGTATCCGATATCCAATTTGCATCACAATAGCCTTCAAGTACTGCTAGATATCGAGTAAAGATTAAGCCATGATCACTAGTAATTCTTAGATATCTAAGAACTCGCATCATTGCTTTCCAATGATCTTCTCCGGGGTTACTAGTGTACCTACATAATTTACTGACAACATATGCTACATTAGGATATGTGCAATTTATTAGGTACATTAGGTTTCCATAATCTGGGAGTATTTTAACTGAGATATCCTATCACCTTTATTTTTTTGACAAATAAAGATTGACATCTACAGGTGTTCTTGCCACATTTGTATCATCTTTGATATATTTACCAAGTATTTTCTCAATATAATGTGATTGAGACAATGCATATCTGTTAGATGTTCTAGTAATTTTCATTCCTAGAATAATATCTGCTACTCACATATCTTTCATATCAAATTATGACATATCATTTGTCAGTGTTTGGTTGATTTGATCATATTATGAGCATTACCAATTATGAGTATGTCATCCACATAAAGACAAATTATGACATATCATTTGTCAGTGTTTTTAACATAGACACATTTGTCACATCCGTTTATCTTGAATACATTAGTTAGCATAGCATGACCAAATTTGTCATGCCATTACTTAGGAGCTTATTTTAATCTGTAGAGAGATTTTACAAGCCGACACACTTCGGGTTGTTCCATGTAGATTTCTTCATGTAAATCCCCATCTAAGAAAGCTGTCTTAACATCCATTTGATGTATCTCAAGATTATATAGCACTGCAATAGCAATAAACATACGAATGGATGTGATCCTTGTTACTAGAGAGTATGTATCAAAATAGTCCATACATTCCTTTTGTCTGTAACCTTTAATCACAAGTCTTGCTTTATACTTGTCTATTGAACCATCTGCTTTCATTTTTTTGTTAAATATCCATTTATACCCAAGAGGTTTGCACCCAGGTGGAAGATCTACCAACTCCCAAGAATGATTTTGCATGATGGATTCAGTTTCACTATTAACAACCTCTTTCCATAATGGTGCTTTAGGACCCGACATTGCTTCCTTAAAGCTTTGAGGCTCATTTTCTAACAAGTATGTTAGAAAATCTAGACCAAAAGATTTTGATATTCTCGCTCTTTTACTGCATCTTGGTTTATCATCTGTTATTTCCTATTGGTCATGACTAAAACTAGTCTTTTGTTCTTGATTGTCAATAGTATCCTAATCTTGTGTATAATCATAAATTCTTTTCTGTAAACTTAATTCTTGTCCTTTCTTATGAGGAAAGAAAAGTTCAAAGAATATGACATTCCTAGACTCTATAATAGTATTTACATGTATATCAGGTATTTCTGACTTATGTCAAAGACCGATATGCATACTATTATGTGTACAACCAATAAATACGCAATCAACTGTTTTTGGTCATATTTTAGTCTTTTTAGGAACATGAACTTCTACCTTTGCTAGACACCTCCATACTTTAAAATATTTATAGGAAGGCGGTCGACCTTTCCATAACTCATAAAGAGTGCTATTCGTTTTCTTGTGGGGGATTCCGTTAAGAACATAATTAGCAGACAATATTGCTTCCCCTCACAAGTTTTGTGGTAAGCCTGAACTTAGTAACATGGCATTTATCATTTCCTTAAGGGTTCTATTCTTCCTTTCCGCAATTCCATTTTATTGAGGAGAATATGGTGTTGTAGTTTGATGAATAATGCCATGTTGTGTACAAAATTCATTTAAAGATTCATCATATTCACCACCCCTATCACTTTTAACCATTTTAATGGTTTTACCTAATTGGTTTTCAACCTTGGTTTTGTAAAGTTTAAACACTTCTAAGGCTTCATCTTTACTTCTAAATAAGTATACATAACAATATCTTGTGCAATCATCAATAAATGTTATGAAATACTTTTTGCCTCCTCTGGTTTGAACAAATTTAAGATCACATATATCAGTATGAATTAATTCTAGAGGTTGAATTTTTGTTTCAACTGATTTAAATGGTGCCATAGTTAGTTTCGCTTCTGCACATACTTCACATTTATGATTAGAATAAATTTGAAATTTTGGTATATAATCCAAACCAACAAGCCTATGTAAAGTATCAAAATTTACATGTCATAATCTACCATGTCATAAATAAGACTCAAGAATATAAACAGAAGCTGTGTTAATTTTATTAATAGTAGAAACTGGTACAACAGTCATTATATTCAATTTAAAGAGTCCATCGCTCATATACCCTTTACGCACATACATGCCACACTTAATACAAATTTATCAGACTTAAACATAAGCCTAAAACCATTTTTACTCAACAAAGATCCAGAAACTAGATTCTTACGAATGCCTGGTACATACAGTACGTTGTTGAGAGTAAGTTCCTTCCTCGAGGTCATTTTCAATACTACCTTTCCTTGTCCAGCCACGGTAGAAGTACAAGAATTTCCCATGACAAGTTGTTCCCCATTGATAATCTCACTATATGAAAAGAACATCTTTTTGTCCAGCTACGGTAGAAGTACAAGAATTTCCCATGACAAGTTGTTCCCCATTGATAGCCTCACTATATGAAGAGAACATCTTCTTATTCGCACAAATGAGACGAGTTGCCCCAGTGTCAATTCACCACTTCTTGGGATTTCCAACCAAATTTGCCTCAGATACCATCGCAGAGAGATTGATGTCATTTATCCCATCAGAGAAATAATCTAGTTTCGTCACATTGGCTTAATTGGTAGTCTTTTTGCTTATACTTTCGCAATCCTTCTTAGGGCGTCAGTAATCAGAGGCACAATATCTAATTTTGCTATAATTGTAGCATTTTCCTTTGATGTTTTTATTGCCATTGTTGTCGCCTTGTTTAGGACCATTTCCAGCAAACTTCCTCTTCTTATAATGTGGTTTGGGTACTTGTTCCACTACATTAGCCTTGGACTCAATGGGATTTTTACCATTCATCTTTTCAGCATTCTGATTATCATCTTCAATCCTCAATCAAACAATAAGTTCTTCCAATGTCATCTCTTTGCGCTTATGCTTAAGGTAGTTCTTGAAATCTTTCCAAGCAGGCGGTAATTTTTCCACAATTGCAGCAACTTGGAAAGATTCGCTGAGAGACATACATTTAGCATGAATATCATGCAAGATGAGTTGGAGACTTTGCACTTGGCTAATAACTGTTTTAGAATCAAACATGACAAAGTCCAGAAATTTTCCAACAACGACTTTCTTTGTGCCGGCATCCTCTGTCTTGTATTTTTTCTTCAAAGAATCCCACAATTCTTTTGCTATTTTAAGAGGGCTATAAACATTATACAGCATGTTGTCTAGGCCATTGAGAATGTAATTCATGCAAAGAAAGTCAGAATGCTTCCAAGCATCCACCGCAGAAACAACTTGCGGATCACTTTCATCCTCTTTAAGTACTAGAGCATCTTCATAGAGAAACCGGACAAGATTAAGAGTTGTTAGATAGAATAGCATTTTTTGCTGCAATCTCTTAAACTCTGTGTCGTTACATTTTTCCGGTTTCTCACCATGATTCACAGAAATTTGAATAGAGTTCTAGGTAACGACGGGTGTTGGTGTAACAACTAGATTGGGGCTACCAGTTTCAGTAGCCATCAAATCTGATTACAAAAATTTGAAAACAAATTAGAAGCAATACAATTTTCTAGTCACAAAAATCAGAAAAGAAAATCAGAATTTGAATACAATGAAGAAACGGGTCTGTCTTAAGATTGTTAGCCAATCTTCAATATATTCGAAGAATAAATTAAGAAAGAGAGATTCTATTTGATGACTAAAATCAGAACATAATATAAACAATACAAACATACAAAACAGATTCTTACTTTTGTTACAAAAATAAAACAGAATCTGAGGAAAATAAATAAATAAACAAACAACCTCCTTACAGTACTACTTTCTCAAAAATTCAAGTTCTCGGAAACTCAATCTAGTCCAGTGTTCAATACTGTTTTCTTAAAGATAGATTCGTTCTCTTCACCGTATTTTCTGAATATGGACGTTTATCTCCCAGGATAAAATGATTGACGACAATTAGTAACAGCACTACAAACTAAATGTCCAGTGAACACACTTTGTATTTATACTCTTTCTTACAGAAAATTGATACAGCAAAATGTAAGAAGCAAAAGCAGAAGGAAGAACGAAAATTGAATGAAAAACCAAATTGAGTACTTGTCTATTTATAGGAGACTTGGTGGCTATTAGGGCAGAGTTGAATAGGTAAATAACCTGTTCGAGTTGGATTTGAATAGGTAAAGAACCTATTTTGGTTTGAGGGAAATGTGCATTGGACTAAACTGCCAACGTTCAGAAACGTTGGGGTCATTTCAAAATTTATTTTTAATTTCAAAACGAAATTCAAATTCCAAATGGTAAGAATTTAATTTAGAAAAATAAATTTAAAATGTTTTTGGTCAAAAAAGATAAACATTGGACTACACAAGCCTAGGCCTGGGCGGGCGATGGCAGCGCCCGTGTGGCAGTTTTTAGGTCCAATGGGTCAAGGCCCACTTTTCCCATAATCTCCCCCTCTACAATACTTGGGTACCCCTTGGGGCTCTCCCCAAAATGCAAACTCGAGACTTATAAACCCTTACAAAGTTTGCCCATTTTAGCAATGTGGGACAAGCCTTTTCTCCATCCCTTATGGAAACCTCACCAAAACACTATTTATATGGAGCTTATTTTGGCACTGATTTCCTATTCATCCGATAATGGTTTTGAGCAATCAAATGTATGACATGAATCGTTACATGGTAAAGAACACATTGCCACATAGACCCGCCAACTTTGACGCATGGATTTCACTTAAAAAATAGACCAAAATTTTAGAAAAAAAAACTATTTTTCTCAAAATCATTTCTTACCGAACATACAACAATAATAAAAAAGCTTGAAAGTTGTCACAAATCAGCCTTCCACGTTTGGTCTTTTGCTTTATTGTTCTAAAACCTTCATGAACTATTTTATTAGTATCTAGTAGGTTCTGACTAAAAATAATAAATAACTAATTAAGTAACATTCGATTGGAAGTATGGAATGTTTAAGTTGTGTTTCGATCTTAGATTTGAGAACAATTTGTGGACGAGAAAAAAAATTACACTGATGATTCAAACACAACTTTAATTAGACATCCAAGAAAAGCATTTCATAATAGATTTACCAGAAAATAAAGTTTCATAACATGGCATGTAGGAAGTAATATAGTAGTGATAATATTGATGCTTTGTATTAGTAGTTTTATGGATCAGGGAATGGGAGTAGATATAGAGGAGCGAGGGTCTTATATTAGAATTTAAAGTTGGGAGCACATGGATGAGATGAGGTGGAGGGGAGAATCCGAAGTGAGGAGCCCATAAGAGTTTCTTATGCACAATATGGGATAGAGTTCAAACTTAATTAGTTTAGGTGATTAATTTATATATATGCTTTAAATTTTTAGACAAACACACTTGGGTCAGACTCCGTAACAAGATTGATATGGTGATGCAATGGTTAAAGTAAAAATTCAATATAAAAGTAGTATTATTCCACTATTGACACGACATTAATGAATAATCACTTGAGATTGTGGATTTTACTATTTAAATATAAATATGATTAATTACACAAACATTCCTTAAAGTATTTGACAATTATAAAGACCTCCCTTATAGATTTTGAAACTACACTAAACTCTCGTGTCAAAGTTGTTGGATAACGTCTATACATTTACATAATTACCCTTTTAAATTTATCTAATTTAATCTTTGTAACCTAACTATATTAACCCAAACATCTTGCCATTACTTATCTATGCAACCAAACAACCCATTTTCTTCTCTGTCCTGTTATCCACACTCCTCTCATGCCACACATATTTGCAAACCTGGCTACCCCCATCTAAATATATATACATTGCATGTATATCTCTTCGCACAATTTAATTTATTTTGATACACATATTGACACATACTAATGTCCCCATTCACCATCACTACCTCCATGCCATAGATTCATCGTCACCACTTTCTTTAACAGCAACACCACCTATTACCCCACCACCCTCTGTTTATTCTAGCAGCCTCTACCATCAAACCCTACCCACAGCTTCTATATAAACATACATATCTATCAAGCCCAATCACACATCCAAAGTTCGAAAACTAGCAATGATTGAAACGGTTCCCAAACCCATCCAATACTTGAAACCCAAAAAATCTGGTTTTTTGTTGAGAAGAGAGTATGGAGGGCAAAAAAATCTGGTGTTTTGTTGTACAAGGTTAATGATGTATTCTGTGTTTGGTTTTTACATAGGAAAGGATATTGAAAAATGTTAGGAATCCCAAATATTTTACTAAATGTTCTACCAAATATTTTTCATGGATGTGGGACTCACACTATGTGGGTCCCACAGCCATGTGCAATATTTGTAGAATATTTGATAAATTATTTAGGATCCTTAACATTTCCCAAGGATATTTGCATTGGTGAAAAGGGATAGTACAGTTGGCATTTACAGACTTTAATTTGTTCATGTTAAAAGATTAAGTTAGTAGATACTAAATTTTTTGATCTTTCAAAACTAAAAATTTTGTTAGAAAAGACATTTAAGAATCAATTTCTGTGGTCATGAGGACAGTCACTGAAAGATCATCATAAAAAGTCAAAATAAGATTTTTAGTGACAAAAATTTAAAAACGTCACTAATAAATACAATTTTAAGGATAAAATAATTTGATCTCAAAAAGATTTATTTTTTGAGATAAAAAATTTTGTCCCAAAAAGATAATAATTTATCACTAATTTTTAATTTTCATTACTAAAAATATAATAATGACACTTTTTGTAACAAAATTATTTAGTTCCTAAAAACTAATTTATCCCTAAATTTTGATTTGCAAAACCTTAAATATACCATTAATTGCTATTTGATGGGGCTTAGATGGTCTGTCCCTATTGCCTGTTCCAATTTCTTATCCCAATATTCTTATTTTCATCACTAAAAATATAATAATTATATTTTCCGTAACAAAAATATTTAGTATCTAAAAATTAATTTTATCACCAAATTTTGATTTGCAAAACCTTAAATAGTAAGGCTTGGTTTGATATCTTAAAAAAAAAAGTTAAAAAGTCAAAAAGTCACTATCTTATTTAAGTCACATCATTCTATTTAAGGGGTTGTTTGGGATGACCTAAATAAGTGTATTTTTTATCTTTTTACGAAAAGATGTGCAGAAAAAGAGAGAGGTAATGTCATGGAAAAAAGATAAAAAAATAAAAAGATGAATTATTTTATATATGCCAAACTTGACCTAAGTTACATTACTTCTCTATCACATCATTTTAAACCCAACCCATATTTTATAAAAGTTAAAAGTTGCACTTACTTAAATCATCTCAAACCACCCTAAGTACCATTAATTGCTATTTGATGGGGGCTTAGATCGTCTGTCCCCATTGTCTGTTCCAATTTCTTATCCCAATAATTTTATCGGGCCATGTGTCGATCCTTAAAAACCGAAATCATTCCATTAAACTTTTTGCCAATTTGAGTCTTTTTGGTATAAGTTATTGTAAATCAAAAGTTGATAATTAAAAAATAAAAATCAAAAACACTTCTTCATCAGTTTTTATATAATCAAATTTTTTAACTTATTTTAACTATTTTTACCTAACAAATTACAAACAAAAACGATACAAAACAATCCGATACAGACTTCTAAATTAAAATAAGATATAAACGTGAACACTCCATTTCTATCGTCTCATTAGTCATGCTCCATTCCAACTTGATGTGATAGTGACATCTATGGCTATACGAAAAAGGAAAATGCCTCGTAGCTCGACTGCTACAAGGCTCGAAATGGCTCGAGGGAAAGAAGAGAGGAAACAGAGGAGAAAGAGAAGGGAGGGAGAGAGAGGAGAGGGCTCGTCGTGGGAGGGAGAGAAGAGAAGGGAGCTCGCCGCCGATCGTCCGTCGCAGCAGACCGTCGCCGTTCGTCGCAGGGAGGGAGGAGCTTCAGACCGTCGATCGTCGTGGCCTCGCCTCCGGCCGTCCTCGCCCAGCTCCAGATCGTCACCGCCGTCCTCCCTCCGCCAGATCGTCACCGCCGCCTCCGCCTCCTCCTCCCCTGTTATTAGGGCCCCCTCCCCTCCCTCTCTCCCATCTTCTTTCTCCTCCCCTGTTTTTCTTGCAACACAGACGAAAAAAAAAAAAAAAAAAATTCGAGACGCAAAACGACGTCGTTTTGGGTCTCGAGCCAGATTTCGAGCCTCGAATTCGAGCTACCAATCACTGCCGTACAAGAAATTCAATAGAATCAGTAATCTGATCCAGACCAAATTGATTCGTATGACTTAACTTGGTTTTATATATAAATGGTCCGGTCCCCGCATGCTAAAAACCGCAAAAATGATTCAGTTAATAGATTCATTTAAAAAAATCACAGTTCAAAGTAAACCAAATCGATTTTTGAAAGCTATATATATATATATATATATTAAGGCTTTGTTTGACATGATTTAAAAAAGTCAAAAAGTTAAAAAATTACTATTCTATTTAAGTCACATCATCTTATTTAAATCATATCACCTCTTTAACACATCACTTCAAATCCAACCTATACCCAACTCATATTTCATAAAAAATCAAAAAATACACTTATTTAGATCATCCCAAACTACCCCTAAATACTCATAACCCGTGAAAGCTATATATATATTTTTGGTTCTTGATTATTATCAGTTCAAAGAACTAATAATTTCGTTGACTTTCAAACTTTTGGCCTTCTTGATGCTTCATTATCATTATTGATTAATTACTTAATTTTTTATTAGTTTTGTTAGTTTGTTCAAGTGCTTATTAAAATGATGATTATGATAAAATTTATTGTATTAACAAATTTATTTTGTACACAGAAATTTTATGGAACATTAACCGATTTGGGATTGAACTCACTACAAGAAAATATACCTTTGGCGACTAAATTTTTAGTCGCCAAAAGTCCCTTTTTAGTCGCCAAATGTCAAATTTCCACTTTCCCCGACAAAATCTTTTAGTCGCCGGGTTTGTCGCGAACAGACGGTCGCCAATACCTTTGGCGACTAAAAAACTTTTAGTCGGCAATACACAGGTCTTCAGCGACTAAGGTTTTAGTCACCAATAGTCAATTCCATTTTTGAAAATTATACCTTTGGCGACTAAACTATTAGTCGCCAATAGTGAATTAATTTTTTTATTATTTATACATTTGGCGACTATTTTTTTCGTCGGTAATGCTCAATCTTTTGGCGACCACAGTGTTTAGTCGCCAAAAGCATTTTTGAAAAAAAAAAAAAAATTTCCTTTGTGCCTCAGACCTTCCACGCTTCGAACCTGAGTGTTTAGTCGCCATTTTAGTCGCCAATTCTATGACTTTCAGCGACGAAAATTCCCATTTTAGTCACCAATAGTGTTTTTTGTTGTAGTGACTATTTTTTTGGTTTAGTTTGGTTTGGTTTTGGTCCGGTTCTACAAGTGTTAACAACTTTGATTTGTTTCTTAAAATTTCAAAACTATTAGGACCAGTTTGGTTCCTTGATATCATTGGAACCAAACCAATCCAATCCGGACGATATACACCCCTAGTGGCATCAACTCAGTTCATCAACACAATTCGTAGCATTATTTAAGGAGTTTATCATTTCCAACGTGGCTTGATTATGTTATACCGGGAGGTCAAAAATGCACACCATCAATCACATACAATGAAGACTCACAAGATTTATGTGGTTCGAAAATGCGTTTACATCCACAGAGCAGCTAGATTTCACTATAGTTTGAGAGATTACAAAACAATACAAACAATTGAGAGATTTTGATCTAGAGGAGGTGGACTCTCTTTATCTTAACTCAACTCTCAGCCTTTTAGGAGAGACTACATCTCTACTTTTACTTGCTTCCTCGTGTTGCTCCTTGAGTTCCAATGCTCCCTCTTTATAAACAAAATTGGAGGATGAAAGTTAGTATAGCCATTGACAAGCCACCAATAACATTGATGGAAGCCACTTCATGTAACCACCTTACAACAAGATAGCTCAGTTGAATTTCTAGCTCAAATCTGCAGCTCACTCTTTTTTCTTCATTTTGTAGCTAAAGTTCATTTTACATATTCAGATTTAACAAACAATAGCTTATTGGGCGAAATCGAAAGAGGTATTTAAGAAGTTCTTAGTGAGTAATTTTATTTTTAATTTGATAGTATTAGAGCTTGTTTGTAGGTGTATATTGTTGTTCTGAGTGTTGGCGATGTGAGACCCAGAAAATCCTCTCACATTAGTTGTTGAGAAGATCCAACAAAGAGATGAGCTTTACTTTGTAGATCTGCAAATATAAACATGGTTGACGCCATCCAATCAGGGTTGTCGGTTGGGAACACTCCGATGATAAAGGTAGAATCCTTTAGACAAAGAGAATAGAGAAAGAACTTGTAAAGTGTTAGTGTATGAATTGCAAAGATGAGGCCCCTTTACCTTCTATGGAATGCTTTCCTTTTATAGAGGTAGGTGTGATATTTGTTTGATAGGCTTCCTTACTTGAGCTGGGCTCATTGTTAGGACTTATTTGAATTATCCCAATAAGCTAGTATTTTTTGGGCCATATTCAAAGGCTTTTGCTGATTTTAAGTGGTGATCAATTTCAGACATTCCAAGGATTGTAAATAATACATCTCGTGCCATTGATTTCCTGTATCAAAAGATGTAGACTTGTTAATCACAAAAAAAGTGTAAAACAGAAAACTTAAAGCATTAAAAAATAGCATTGCTCTATTGTAAGGAATTGCCGAGTGGATTTTGGAAGAAGATTGTCAGATTGAAGTAGATTATTAAGTTGATTTCTTGCCCTTGAGCTAGTATGAGTTGTGGTTGTGCCAAATTGGATTAAGCTAGTCCTGTATTGTATACAATGTATATTTGCCCCATTCCTTTTGGATGATATTTGTTATTTGGAAGAAATTTAGATTGGACTTTGGCCAAAATTGTCGAGGAGTAAGCTAATAACAAATTGTTGAAGCGGATTCCTTGCCCCTATTCTTTGCCAGGGCAATATCGAAATGAAGCTGAGATTGTAGCTTGCTTTTCATGCTCCTCAGAGGGATTTAGTCTCCTCAGATACGATAGCCCTACAGTTTGAACTCCCGTGGTTCTAAATCTAATTTCACAAGTGCAATGTGAAAATGGATAAACACAAATAAGTTCAAATCTAACAAATCTTTTGGAAAATCGATTTTGAATCAAGAATGCCAAAAATGGACTACATTACCAGATTTCAGAGTCACCACCTAAATATTTTAAGAATTTAGGAAACTCGTGACTTGTGCCAAAGGCCATTTGTCCGTCATCACCAAAGTTTCTCAGCTCGGGAACTTAGGTATGAGAGGGGAAGGTCATGAATTGAGCACCCCACTCATCCAATCAAAGATTGACCTCTACTAATCAAGATATGAGTCTTATGTACAATATATGGTCTTGTTCTGATTATTATGCTATCTTTACTATGTGATACATACAAGTATAGACTAATTTCACGAAATTTGAAACGTTTTGATTTCATGTTTGTTTTGAAAAAGTGTTTTGAATATATACCACTTAAAAAATTAATCTCATATAAACATTAATCAAAGTATCCCAATTTAAGCAAATAGCCTTCATCCACAGACATTTAAACAGGTATATCAACTAAGCATTTAGCCTCATGGTAAATATCTTTGATATAGTAGCAATCACACACATGTAATATGGTAAAGCAAAAATGCTTATCCCAAATGTCCGAAGGTGAGCCAAAAGAAAGAAAATAGTTAGAAAAAATGCATGATCCTAAATAATGCAACATGATTAATGCAACACATACAACATGCAATTAATAGGCTCGGCTACTAGCATGACATGCGAGTTAATTCAAGGCATATGATAGTGCATGTATTCAAGTAAGGAGTTTAAAATTGACATTTGTTTAATATGATGAGTCGGACTTTTATGCATGTCAAACGAATGGATGCAATTCATGGGAAATGCTAAGGAAAACATGATACTATATACTATCCATCATAAGCAGATAAGTAAAAGGGAGAAAGAACGGGGGTTAAAAGACATACACAAATTATTACATATTTGTCATCGCGCAGGAGGGTCCGAATGTCCGAGTGTCCGAATTAACTACTTATTACAAATCTAAATGAATTAGCAAGCTAAATTAACTAATTATTACAAATTCAAATTAATCTAAGTAATAATTACGACATATTACTATTAAAGCATCAAATCGAAGGCACGAGAAGTGAGAAGCCGCACGTATACGAATAAGAATATCCTTCTAGAAACTATTTGTTTACTGTCAGTTCCTGTTCTGTTTCACAGTCAGAAAAATAATCTATTTTCATCCCAGCCTTTTTTTTTTGTTCTGCCATGAGAATGGCACTGCCTATAAAAAGTGGAGTGGCCGGTCGGATGGAAGGGTGGCTGAATGGAAGGGTGGCCAGCCGACCAGCCAATGATTTTTGGTACTGCCCTGTTGCCACAAAAAAGAAACAAAGCACAAATAGAGTGTTTCTAGGGGATGTTTATCCTCTCTGCTCCACCCTATCATAGAACAAATCAAGGGAGGAGTAGAATCGATCCATAAATCATCAATGGTCGCAAGGTTATTGTGTGATGATCGATGGCTCGATGAGACAAAGGCTCAATGAATGAAAAGAAAATACTAACAAGACCTCCTCCCTATCATGGAGTTACCTCAAGGGAAGTGGTAAACATTGACTTTTGAACCATTATCATCACTAAGAGTATGTAATGATTCAAGACTCAATGAGTTCAATTAACATCCGATTGAACCCAACTTGATTTTATTATCTTGCTTTATCTTTTTTAACCCATTTATTAGCCCTTTTAATTACCTTGCCATTCTTTAGCCATTTTAGTTTAAAAATGATAGTTATGTCCACTAAGATAAGAGAAGCGTCAAACAGGGGAGTTGTTCTTGGCATGAGAGAGATATAATGCCCTGGTAATGAATCTCCGAAAGAGATTAAACCATTAAGTATAGAAGGTCTCTTCCTTATGCTAAAAATAACATATATGAGATTTCAATTTACCACTTTCAATTAGATTACAACAATATACAATATAACAATAAATCAAAGTAAAAGAGCAAAATAAGTAAGAAATGTAAGAAAATGAAAGGTTTGTGAAATTCACTGTAGACACCTCATTTTGACCGGCCCTAAGACTTGGGCGTTTTCTTTTGAACACCCGCTGATAAAAATTGAAATATGTCATTTTATGAATTTCTCAACAGAAAAATAAAATTGAAGCTTTAATCCCAAATCTCACCTATTTTGGCTAAATTATTTTATACGATTAATATTTTATTAATTAGTAGCATTTATAATTTTATATGTTTTTATGTAATTTGATGTGTGTGTACATATTTTGAGGTGTATATTTTAGAAATAGAAAATAATGAAAACAAAACACAAAAAAAAAAAAAAACAAATTGCAAAATATATATATATATATATATATATATAAAATAATAAAAACAAAAAGATTGAATCCAATATATATATATATATATATTATGAATGATGATGAGAGGTTTTTGAGTGGGAGGACTATGTCTCTTTCGGCCAAGTGGTGGGTGTGTTGATGAGAGTGGCCTCGTGGGTGATAAAAAGAGGAGGGACAAGGCATCTTGGGATCAAAATTATTAAAGGAGCAATGTTAGGTATCATTACGGCCGGCTTGAGATTTAGGGGGCTTAAGGTGAACTTTGAAAATTGGGGTCTCTCTTATATTAGAAAAAAAAAAAAAATTATGAATAAAACGATAAGTTATAACTTTTTTATTTGTTTGTAGCCACAAAAAAATTTACTTGCACATATAATCATTAAAATTATAAACAAAACAATTTAATGAAACAAAATTAGGACAAAAAAATTAGGAAAAAATTATTCAATTAAAACTGATAACGACATAGGTAAAAAAATTTGGACAAAATTATTTATTCTACTAAAATCTAATATATAAAGAAGGTTAAAAAAAAAAAAATAGGGCCCATATATTGTATGTATTGTTTTTCTTGGGCCCAAACATTTATATATATATATATATATATATATATATATTTTATTTTAATAAATATAAGCAAAAAACTACACTTATAAATAAATATGGGCTAAACCATACATGGACCCAATAAAATATTTTGGGGCCTTTAAATTGATCCTAAAAAAAAAAAAAAAATATTGAGCCTATAATATTTTACCAAATTTGGGGACCCCATTTTTGGGCCAAAATTTTGAGGCCTAAGGCCCAGGCCTTACTGGCCTTAGGCCAAGGCCGGCCCTGAGTATCATGAAAAAATTTTCATGAAAGTTTTGTGTCTCTTAAATTACACTTAGAATAAAGCACCACACACTAATTAAGGTAATTCAAAGATTATAAATCTTTCATGATCATTTTCATAAATTTTTTTTCATGATTCCTAACTTTTCTCTTACAGCAATGCTAGGTATCATGAAAAGTGTTTCATGAAAATAATTATGAAAAATTTGTGACATTTGGATTACACTTAGAATAAAGCACCACATACTAATCAAGGTAATCTAAGGGTCACAAATCTTTCATGATCATTTTTATGAAAAATTTTTTATGATCCATAACATTTTTCTTTCTCTTATTAAAGAGGACAGCAATGCTAGGTATCATGAAAAATTTTTTATGAAAATAATTATGAAAATTTTGTAATCTTTTAATTACATTTAGAATAAAGTATTATACACTAATTAAGATAATTCAAAGATTATAAATCTTTCATGATCATTTTCATGAAAAAATTTCTATGTTCCCTAACTTTTCTGAAAAAAGGGGGAAACAGAGCATATTGTTTAAAAGCAAAAAAGGCAAAAAAAAGGGTGGTGGTAACCTGGAGTGTTTTTGGGTAAGGCATAAAAAAAAACAGAGCTTTGTTTTTTTGAGGGGGGCGATACACACTGATAGCTTCAACACACACTGTCATCGTTCTTTTTGCATGCCCGATCTACACACACAGCACTCTCCTACCACACACAGATACACAAAACACTTGTTATCTCTCTCTCTCTCTCTCTCTCTCTCTCACGGTTTTGACAGAGGACCAACGCAGTTTGTTTTTAAAAAACAAAACTCTCATATCTCTCTCTCTCCTTTCTTCAAAAACAACACCTACAGACCCATTCACCTCCATAACCAGCACATCTCCAAACCAGCCGCTGACTGCCCTCATCCCGTCGCTACTCCAGCGATGCTGCCTTCCCACCTGTACCACCAACCATTACCGTCGTGATTCGCCGTCGCTGGTGCATCGCCGTCACCGGCGCCAACCGTTTTATCTCACCAAATTCGCTCTCTCTCGTTGGAGGGATGAGGAGGAGAACATAATCTGACTAATGGCATCTCTTCTCTCTCTCTCTCTCTCTCTCTGGATTTTCATGATCATTGGATGGTGGCTTCAATAACTCCATACTCTCTCTCTCTCTCTCTCTCTCTCTCTCTCTCGCTCTGTGCGAGCGTCCATGGCTGCAAACCAGCTCGACTCATTTTCATGGAGGTTCTCTGTTGAACCTAGACCACCACCTCTGCACCGAGCCACCACCTCCGCATCCACAGACCACCACCTGGACACCAACGGCTAATCAATCCCCACTCTACTCTTTTGTTGATTTTATCAGGGCCGGCCTGAGTTTTTGAGGGCTACGGCGAAATAATTTTTCGAGGCCTTTTAGATATTCATAAAAATAAAAATAAAAATCACTTTGTTTGGTTTAGAATTTTTAAAAATAGTTATTTGAGTTTGCAATCCGTATTTTTTTTAATATTTTTTGTATTTGGTAACTTTTTTTTGTTTTTTAAAAAAAAAAGTACAAATATTATAATTATTAAGTGTATTTAAATTAGATGTGTCTACAAAATAAATAAATAAAATTGTGTAAAATATTTAAAAAAAACCACTAAAAAACACATAATTGGGCTATAAAAAGAGAAAAAAAAAATAGGCCCCACATACATATACATATATTTTATATTTTATTTTTTTAATTGGGCTAACAACTAATACTTACAAATATTTTTTAACTGAACCTTTTATCAATTGGCCAGATAGCACTTTTGAGACATTTTAAAATGGCCTAATTAATTAAACAAAATTAGACCATTTTAAAATTTTAATATAGTAAAAGATAATAAATTTGAAAGTTTTTTTTCAGATCTAATTTTTAGAGCCCTAGGCACAGGCCTCACTGGCCTTAGCCTAGGGCCAGCCCTAGATTATATATGTATATATATAATAGGTGTTTGGGAAGTGGGTTTTTATGTAATTTTTTTAATTGTAAGATATTATTGAAGAAAAAAATTTTAGTGTTTGAGAGGATAGTTGATTTTTTTTGTAGTTGGATGTGATGTTTGTGAGAAAAAAAGTAAAATAATTATGAAATTGGATATGATATTTTGTTTGAATTTATTTTTTTTGATTTTATAAAAAATTTATCTTTTAATGAAAAAAATCAAAAAAAACCCAACAAACAAACCTCTCAAACACCACCATAGGAGCAACCCATATCAGAGAGGAAGAGAAGCGACCTCAGTCTGGGCCTTCACGGCTTCCATATTCACTCCCTTGGTGATACCACCAACGGCTGCAATTCCACTGGACCTCATTTTAATCCATGAACTAATCTGAGGCAATCAAGACACCCAATCTCTCTCTCTCTCTCGTTAGAGAGCTTCAGTGGCCTGTTCATCAAGCTTTGGCCATGGTATTGTGTATCTAACTTCGGCGTTGATGCTACGGTGAGCATGACGATGCTGTGCTTCACGTTCATTTGGCATGAAGTCCCCTTCCTCCTTCAGAGTATCTGCCATGGCAGTGTACAAAGTGAAACCGATTGAACTTGATGGTGAAGAGAACGAGTTTGGTGCCCCCAATGATACATACATCCTTGACTCAACTGAAAACGCAGGACTGGAGTTGCCCTACTCGTGCAGGGCTGGTGCCTGCTCTACGTGCACTGGGATGATGGTTTCTGGATCCGTGGACCAATCAAACGGTTCATTTCTTGATGATAATCAGATGAAGAAAGGGTACGTGCTCACCTGCGTTTCATACCCCACTTCTGGTTGTGTGATTCAAACTCATAAAGAAAGTGAACTTTATTGAGTGATGTTTGTGGTGTGAGTGTTTGGTCTTGAACCCAATGTCCTCGAATCTAGAAGGCAATACATTCAGCAGAACGGTCTGTGAAAGAGTTCATCTTTGGACCAGAAATATGATTTCCAAGAAAGTGAAAGGCAACAATGCATGTGAGCACCATGGATTCAAAGGAGTCATCTTCTCTTCCTAGCTGGGAAGAATTACGCCAAGGCAGATGCATTACAGAAGCAAATTGTTGATTAGGATTAGTGTAATTAATTAGTTTAGTGAATTAGAATTTTATAATTAATTAATTAGTTTAGTTAATTAGTTAGTTCTTTAGAATTTTATAATTAATTAGTTTAGTTAAATTAGAATGTTATAATTAATTAATTAGTTTAGTTAATTAATTAGTTCATTAGAATTTTATAATTAATTAACGTGTGTAATTAATTAGTTTAGTGAATTAGAATTTTACAATTAATTAATTAGTTTAGTTAAATAGTTAGTTCATTAGAATTTTATAATGAATTAGTTAGTGTAATTAATTAGCTAGAATAATTAATTAGTTGTGATGTTGTAATAACTAGTTAGTATAGATAGTTCATTGGTTTTGTAATAATTTAGATTTAATTAGTTAGCTAGTCAGTTCATTTAGACCCTCCTGCGAGAGGCTGAACAAACTTGTAATAGTATGTATGTCTTCTAACCCCACGTTTTTCTCCATTTTATTTATCAGTTTACGATGGTTAGATTAGGGACATCATGTTTAATTTAGCATACTCATGTTTGCATCCATTTGTATTGCATGCACCGGGGCTCGATTCATCATTCTCATTCACATTGTCGGATCAATACTTCTTTGAATACATGCTTAGACCGTATGCGATCAAATCATTTCATATGCCATATTAGTAGCCGAGCCTAGTAATTGCATATCACATGTGTTGCATTTAGTTAGGAATCATGCATATTTTCTAACTTTGTTTTGTAGTTTGTTCGCGGGACGTCGGTAAATATGTGAGTTTTTATGCTTTAGCATCTCGCTTGCACAGAATTTTCTTATTATGTTTAGCATCCTACCATGATGCTAATTGCTTAAGTGATAAACTATTTGAATGCCTGTGGATGAAAGCTTGTTGCTTGAATTGGAATGATTCAACGATTGTATATTTTAAACCCACTTTGTAGTGGCAAATTCATAAACTTTAAGCCCACTTTGTCATGTGGCAAATTCAAACCCTTTTCGAAAAACAAACATGAAATTGAATTGTTCCAATTTAAGTAAACTAGTCTATACTTGTATAATAAATTTTGAGGACTTATTAAATAAATCGGAATAAAGACATATAATGTAAATAAGAATCACATCATGATTAGTAGAGGCCGATCTTTGATCGGGCGAGCGGGGTGTTGAATTCATGGCCTTCCCCTCTTGTACTTAAGTTCCTGAGCCGAGACACTTTGGTGATGACGGACTAATGGCATTTGGCACGAGTCACAGGTTTCCTAAATTTCTTAAAACAAAATATTTAAGTGTCGACTCTATAATCTAGCAAAGCAGTCCATTTTTGGCATATTTGATTCAAATCGATTTTCCAAAAGAATTACCGGATTTGAACTCTTTTTGTGTTTTCACTATTTCACATTGCACTTGTGAAATTAGATTTTGAACCACAAGTGGAGTCCGAACTATAGGGCTTATTCGCCTTCCGAAAGGGGGCGCGGAAAAGTCGAGTTACAATTTTTGGCGACTCTGCTGGGGATTATAGAGAACTTGACTTGAAATTCATGATGTGAAATTTTATCTACATTTATATGTTTCTTTGCATTACATTTGCATTGGTGCGCCTAAGTCACTGTGTTTGTCATTTGCTATTCCTGAACAGTTTGCCGGAGGCTCACCTAAAAGGCTCGCCAAAAGGCTGACTGGTTGCGGGCTTTGCCACGATGGGAACATAACCCTTGGATCTGGACTACTGCTGTACCGCTTGATCCGCCTTTCACTTCTCAGTGTTAGGTCTGAGAGGTATATTAGGTAATCTTGTCGAGGTACCCTTTTGACCATTCGACCTAGTTGCATATAATGAAGCTGTAGTGACTATTCCAACTTAGGATAGGATGCCAGCCATTTGTAGGATGTTGTGAAGTCGCTTGTTTGAATAAGTGAACCCTAGATCATTTCAAAAGCTAGGACATGATAACCTTACTCTCCATAGGGGTGTTTGTTCTCTTTCCTGCTATGTGTTATGTGCAATGTATTGGATCTACAGGGGTTCTCAAATTCGAATGAGTGGTTCAGGTATTTCAGTTTGTGGGGTTTAGTGTGTTTGTAGTGGGGGCATAATTAGAAGTTCCGTTTTGTTTATGTAATTGGGGAGTGACCACCTGTTGATTGCACGAACTTTATTTTGAATGTTGTGGCTGGCCCACACTTTGACTAGCAAAATTGAGAATGGTTTTATTCTGATTTTTGAATTGAGTATTGAGTCTAAGTTTGATTCCACCAAGTTTGTAGAGTTGGGATCAGGCTCGAGCCATTCTAGTGAGTCAGAGTCTGTTGATTTCGAGAGTACTAAAACTAAACATTTCTGTCCTGTCTAGGTCTTCTTTGTCGTTTTCTTTTGAGTCTGTTGTCAAAAGTCTGTTATCATTGTTGAGTTGTAATTTCTTTTCAATAAAAGTGCCATAAAGTATGCCTACTTCTCTGTACCTTAATTCATCGCATTGACCAAAGTTTAACAAAACTTTTTCAAAAGCTCTGATAAAAACAAAGAGGAAGAATTCACTCGGGATTTGCAAATTTTGATCAACTGAGAGGAAGAGAGGTGTGCTAAGCCTTTGATGAATAAAATTATTTTTGTTAACGTGGATACTGAGAATGATCCTAACTTAGTCCAAATTGGTTCTATCTTGTCTTCGCAAGAGTACGAGTGATTAGTCACTTTGTGAAAAGATTTCAAAAACTGTTTTTGCGTGGTCCTACGAAGACATGCCTGGAATTGATTATACAGCATAGGATCCCTCTTGACTCGAGGTCCAATCTCCTTAGCTCCTGAGCTTTCAAACCATGATTCGAAGTATTCAATGATCAATCAAAGTGTAAGGCTTGCGTAGCCGAATTGGAAATAGCCCTTGAACTAGGGGCCATGATGTGATTCAAATGGAGGCATCCCTTCAAATAAGGGCAATAAGGTCGAATGTGATTCAGATTTGAAATAGCCCTTAAACTAAGGGCAAAAGTGTGAGACTTGCATAGCTGAAATGGAGGCAGCCCTTGAACTAAGGGCAATAAGGTACCACCCTTGAGAGGCTCGCTGGGTTGAAAATTCGGAAGGGCGACCCAGGCAAAAGTTAGAGCACAAAAAAAAAATAATAATAAAAAAAAAATAAAATAATGAAAAGCTCGCAAGGTTGAAAACCCAAAAGGGCGGCTTTGGCAAAAGTTAGAGCATAAAAGGAGAGTGTCAATACCTGAGTAAACCTTAGCCATAACTATGTAGGGCCTGTGATTCATATTGGAAACAGCCCTTGAACTAGGGGCAAGAAAGTCGGATGTGATCTAGATTTGAAGCAGCCCTTAAACTACGGGAAAAATGTTGGATGTGATCAAAGAGTTAAAACTGAATCGTTTCCCAATAAAGACTGCCCAGAAAGGCAAAACCTAGAATTTGAGAGAATGAATTTTGTTATTGAAGGACATTCGAGTTTCTATCCACTACACCAACACTAGGGGCAAATTCAGGCCCAACTAGCCTAGTCCCTACATCATCATATCTACTGGTCAAGTGTAGCAGTCATTCTTATAGATGGCGTAGAGATCTCACACCTAATCAACATGGACAAGCTCAAATGAAAGTATTACCCTTGAGAGGCTCATTGGGTTGAAACCCCGGAAGGGCGACCCAAGCAAAAGTTAGAGCAGAAAAAAAATATATATATAAAAAATAAAAAAAATAAAAAAAAATGAAAACAAAAAAAGAAAAAAAAAATAGAAAATGAAAAGCTTGCAAGGTTAAAAACCCGAAAGGACGGTTTTGGCAAAAGTTAGAGCACAAAAGGAGAGTGTCAATACCCGAGTGAACCTTAGCCAGAACTACGTTGGCCTGATTCCTATCTTTGGGATACGTAGGTAGCTTCTTCTTGAAGTTCGGCCCTAATAATTTTTCAACTCATTCATTTCGTTCATGTTTGATTGGTGTATCTTTAGTCGACTTGGTTGTCCTCTCCGTGTTTCATTGGTGTATTTTCGTTCTGCTCAGTTCAGTTGGTTCGATTTAACTTGGTTCAGTTCGGTTCGGTTCGGTAGTTCAATTTGGTCTAGTTCCACTCGGCTTCATTCAGTTCGGATCGGCTTGGTTCGGTTATCACCATTGATTATCTGGTTCGGAGCTATGCATCCCAATGGTTGATTCCATGTTAGTTGAGTAGAGGCCATTTGCAAAAATAGGTTTTGATTATTTTGAATGAAGTTGGCTGATTTTCTCAAACATTATTTCATTTTTGTAAAACTAGACCATTCTTTGGACTTAAAAAATGATAAAATTTCAGTGCTCACAGCTTAGTTTACATGATTTCAAAACAGAAAATGGAATAAGTATGCTAATCTAACTCTCATGTTGATCAAAACATTTTTACAAAAAATCAAGAGAAAAAAAAATCAAGGCAATGAATTAGGGACATAATCGAGTCGGAGATTCTATCTTCTCCACCGCTTGAGTCATGAGTTTGTTGGCCAACTCTTTGGCTAGATCATGAGTTCGTCGACAACTTTTTGGTCAGCCCATCAGTTTCAATTTCAACCCATCAGGACAAATTGCAGAATCGCTTAGGCTCAATGGTTGTGTTTCAGAGTCATGCTTTTTTATATAAGTGTGTTTGGATTGCTTTGCTTTGTATTTTTTTTCGTTAAGTCATTTTTGTTTTGGATTCAGGTCAGTATGGAATCAATGTCCAGTTCAGAGTTCACAATTCAATCATTCTCCAAATTCAAACAAAATTGTTTTCAAACTCAAAGTGATATGCCAATCACGCCATTGATGAGCGAAAAAAGAAACTGATTTTATTGAAGTCAGGACCGGACATCCCCGATTACAGAGACTCCAAAAAAAAAAAAAAAAAAAAACCAGCATATATACAAAAAAAAAAAAGAAAAAAAAAATCCAAAAATACAAAAAGGAAAAAAGAAAAAAGAAAAACAATAAGCCCAGAAAAACAAAAGAAAAAAAAGAAAAGAAAAAGAGAGATCTCTTGTTTTGTTTCCGGTGACGGCCACACACCGACTTCACTTACTAGGCTCTACTGCCAAGTTCTTCATCTTTTTGTCATCGACCCTTGAAGGCCCTGCCTCAGCGCTTATAGGACCATCGAGAGGGTTGACTCCTTGCTGGCCGTCAAAAGCAAAGTACGAAGGTGCTCCAAATTGGGCCATGACGGTGGCCTTCCATTTCAACTCTTTGTTCTCCGCCTTTAGCATGTAAATCTCTGCTCGTGCATCCTTGTACATGCGCTGGAGCAGAGAGAGTTGGGCGTTGACCTAGTGTACCTCAGTTGTCCTATTTTGCAGTCGGTGAGCCAATTTGGTGACCGCAGTCACCATCTCCATACAGGACTGCAGTGTGTAGTGATTGGCTTCTATATCAGATTGAGCTGCCATGATTTGCTCAATCGACATCATAGGAAGGTTAGGAAGAGGAATGACAGGAAGAGTAGGAGTAGGGGAACTCGGTCCAGCAGAGCTTATGGGATCGTTCAGGTCCAGAAACAGAGTGAGGGGACGGGATGAGAAAGCCATGGATTAGAGGTGCGATGTGTAAAAGAAATGAGTTGCAAAGAAATATAAGAGAATGGACTGAGGTTTGGCTTCCTCCGTTCAGTTTCTCTTTTTGTCTCTCGATGAGGATAAAGATAGAAGAGAGTGGTAAATAAGAGATAGAAGAGAATGAGGAAGAAGGAGACAGAAGAGCTGATTAAGAAGAAGGCTGAAGAGAAGAAGACAAAGAGGGAGAGAGAGCCGTAGCAAGTGTTAATCGAGGGTTAGCTTTTGTCGGCCAGTGATGCAAAAGCAAGGCCGCGCGTCCAACGCATTTTTCGACGGAAGGGAGAGATGCGGGAGAGTTATACATATATGTATATATATTGTATATCTATGCATTATATATATTTGTTTGAACATTTGGTCACAAGAGTGGCTTGGGTTCAGTGGTTTGGCTCAATGGTTGAAGGCTGAAAGGCTGAGCCCGAGGTTAGGGGTTTGAACCCCACAATAAATGTTTCTTTTGTTTTGTTTTGGTTTTCTATATATATGTCTCATATCTATGTATATATATTTGTTTGCATATCTTGTCACAAGAGTGGCGTGGCTTAGTGGTTAAGGACTCAGAGGCCAAGTTTGAGATTAAAGGGTCGAAGCCCCATGTCCATGCATTTTGTGTTTTTTTCTTTCTTTTCGCATGTTTTGAGTACGTGTGCTAACGTCAGCAAACGGAATGTGCCTTTTCAGTAATGGCATCTTCCTACTAATAGCCGCAAACGGAATATTCTGCACCTGTATATATCCGTATATAGCTACGCATATACTGTATGTCTATGTGTATATGTCTGTGTGCATATACCGTATATCTCTGTCATATACCGTCTATCTCTATCCATATACCGTATATATCTGTCATATACCGTATATGTCTGTGTATAGATCCGTATATGTTTGTGTATATGTCTGTATCTGTATGTATTTTGTCTGTACATGAACCTGTGTATATATTGTATATATCTGTGTATATGTCTGTATGTACATATTTGTGTGTATTTTGTTTATATATGCGATCAAACCCCACCTCGTGCATCTATCGCACGGTCGCACCCGTCTCATGCATCTATCGCACGATCGCCCCTACCTCGTGCATCTATCGCACGTCGCACCCGCCTCATGCATCTATCGCACGTCGCACCCGCCTCGTGCATCTATTGCACGTCGCACCCGTCTTGTGCATCTATCGCACGATAACACCCGCCTCGTGCATCTATCGCACGATCGCACCTCATTCTGTGCATCTATCGCACAATAATTCCATTATGTGCATCTATTGTACAATGATCTCATTCTGTGCATCTATCGCACAATAGTCTCATTCTGTGCATCTATCGCACAATAATCTCATTCTGTGCATCTATCGCACAATAATCTCACTTCAAACATATACCACACAAAACACAAATTCAAATTCAATCGCGCTGTCTTGCGCATCGCACTATCTTGTGCATCAAATTCAATCGCGCTATTTCACGCAACGCACTGTCTTGTGCAATTTCAAATTCAATCGTGCTATCTTGCGCATCGCACTGTCTTGTGCAATTTCAAATTCAATCGCGCTGTCTTGCGCATCACACTGTCTTGTGAAAATTCAAATCAATCGCGCTATCTTGCAGATCGCACTGTCTTGTGCAATTTCACCTCCATCGCACTGTCTTGTGCATCCAATTAATCACGCTATCTTGCGCATCGCACTGTCTTGTGCAATTTCAATTCCATCGCACTATCTTGTGCAATTTTAAATCAATCGTACTATCTTGCACAACGTACTGTCTTGTGCATCAATCGCGCTATCTTGCGCATCGCACTGTCTTGTGCATCCCAATTCAATCGTGCTATCTTGCGCATCATACTATCTTGTGCATTTCAATTCACTCGCGCTATCTTGCGCACCATTGTATCGCACTATTTTGTGCACTCTTCTGGTATAGGAGACCTTAAATCCTCCAAATGTGCAATTCCTTTGGTGTTTGTCGTGCCCGAACGACTTCAATCAGTCTGGTATAGCTACCTGACTGTGTTTGTAATGAGTTCCTAGAAGATCAATTGAGACGGTGGAAACTAGAGTTCGAATGGCGATGCCTAGAACGCAAAAAGTTCAGGATTTCCAAGACTAAAGTCTGGTTTAAATACCTAGGGGTGAATCCCCGGCTTGAAATCTGTATGGCAGCCCCATAGGTTGAGATAGCTTGTATGCGCCTCAACTCTGGAAACTGAACCAACCTAGTTTGTCACCCTGTTGGAGAATAGGGAAAGTTGCAAACATAGCCAGGTAGAAATGTGGCTTGCTTCGTGTGTTTTGCACTAAGTTTGCCTCTCATGTTGCCATCTTCATATATTTATCATCACTCCATGACATTACATTGCATTGCATAAATCATGAATTTTTAAACAACCGGCTTCGCAAAGCTTGTAAGTCTAACTTTCAAACTGCATTTTGAGCATATCATTTGCATTCTGCCCCTGAACTATGCTAGTTTGATTCCTTGCAATTGGATATGTAGGCAATCTTTAGGTTCAACCACATGCATTGCATCTTGTTTGTTTGCCCAAGTCTTACGGCCTCATCAAAAGAGTCGTCTCTGGGCTTTGACATTCACTCACGTCATGAAATGACTTCGAGCTTTGTCAAAGTGGGGCAACTGTAAACACCTCATTTTGACCGGCCCTAAGACTTGGGCGTTTTCTTTTGTTTTATAAAATAGATAGTTTAAGTTTAAACTCATAGCTGTCGTCTGATTTAGAAAAATAAAATTTAATTTATTCATGCATCTAGTAAGAAAAATGCTATAGACACCAAAATTTTTACCAAACACACCCACATGTGTGTGTTTGGTAATTTTTTTGGTAAAACTTTCGGTAGCTCTAAGATTGCTCATTTAATAATGTTAGATAAAATTAATTTTTTACACAACTCATCATTAGTATTCATATTGAGCTTATCAAATAAAATATACAAAAATATAAATAATAACCATATGAAGATGAGCTATTCTTCTCGTTATGAATACATTAAGGTTATGTTTGGTGCATAAATTTGAGAAGAAATTTAGAAAAGAAAAGAGAAAAGATAAGTGAAATATGAATGAAATATAACTTAAATGATACTTTACTAAATTATGTACAAAACGACAGCTTTGTTAGTCTAATAGACCATTGCTTTGAAGTAACGGTTCCAAGCACGTGCAGACACTTGCAAAGCTGTGGCGAAATTCTATTTTCACACACTAATTTCTTTCTATACACATATTTAATGAACACCTTTTCAGTATACACATTAAAAATATTAAAAAAAAATTAATACAAATCTCTTTATTTTAATAATATTCTCATCATCAATTTTAAAATCATATAATTTTAATTCCATTCACCTATCCCTCCTTTGCCGATGTTCCCACCACTTTCAACCTTCCATAACTACTACAATTGCCACTCTCAGCTCATCTCCTTTATCCTAGACATCTACAATCAACCTTGAAAGTAACTGATTCGCAATGGGGGGCTTATAGAAATGTAAGGTTCATGGCAGAAAGTGGTCATAGGCGGAGAGGAAAAGAAACAACGAGAGGGGATAACAGATGAGAGAGATGGTGTTGGCGACAAGGGATGATCGTGGTGTTTTAGAATTAAGGTTACGTGGAAGAAGACTAGGATATTATAGTATTTTTATTCTAAGACAAAAAAAATATTAAGGAAAAATTTTATTAAGTGTGTGAACTGAGTAAAATTAATGTCTGAAAATAGAATTACCCAAGATTTGTTAACTTTCCTTCCTTCCAAACATTTACCCCTCTATTCTAGTAATAAAATGTTAATTTCAAGCCAACAATTATCTTCTTGTATAAAAAGTGAACACCTGAGTTGGTGTTGACAAAAAGTGTCTCTGAATTTTAATTTTCAAAACATTCCCACAAGAATTACATAATTTCATATGTATTTACTTTTTTAAGCAGTTTTAAAAATATTAAAATCCTAAATTTAGAAGGCCAACACTTTAATATAGCTGTCATGCTTTCTATAATTGTCCAGATCAAAACCTCATAAAAACTAATAAAATTCATATTTATATCAAAATTTGTAATAGCAAACCCATAGACCTTGGGGTGTGGCCCAATGGTCTAATAGTTGCACCTTAGGGTGTAGTGAGTCGAAGGTCAAGGGTTTAAGTTGATGGAGCAACGGTGACCCTTCAATTGTAATCTAATTATACTAACATACTAACACTATCTCAAGGGAAAAAAAAAAAGAAAAAAAAAAATTAGCAAACCCATCAAGTGTGTATACATCGCTAGCACTATTATAGGAGGGTAATTATTAGTAATACCAAAGTATAAACATGTAGTACTCTATAGTATTGTGATTGGTGAAGAAGATGATATATGTGAGATATTGTTCTAGGTGACTAAAGAACATGAAGAGATATAATGAATAATATGATTGATTAGAAGTATAGACATGTGATAATAAGGGAATATTATATACTTTTTCGATAAAGAGAAGTTTAAAATTGGCATTAATTGTGTCTCTTTTTTTAAGTTTTTCCAAAATATTCCAATAGTAATTATGTCTTACATTAAGGTTTTTTTTTTGGGTTTGTTTCATAAAATGTTTCAAGTTTTAAATTTTGAATTGAATCATATATTTCACTATTTTATTTCTCTACTATATGCACATACATTGCTTGCGCCCATCACGTCTAATATGTAAGGAAAAACGATATGGATTCTTTGAATCTCAAAATTCTAATTTTTTTTTAATTTTTGAATTTTTAAATAAGAAAAAGAAAAAGAGCCCCCAAAAAAAGATAAATTATCAATAGATCCTGATAATTAGATTTAATTCCCCATTAAGGCTTCGTTTGGCAAGTGCCCCTTTTAACTAAAAAGCTAAAAAGTTACTAAAAAAAATCAAAAAGTCAATAACCCACACCAAAAAGTCAAAGATTCCCTTTTCTCTTTACTTTTTGCACATCTTTTTGTAAAAAACTAAAAGTCATCCCAAACGTACTAATTTTTTTTACATTACATTTTAGCCAAAAAATCAAAAAGTTACTAAAAAAGCCTGTTCCCAAACGAGACCTAAGTCCTATCGAAAATAAGTTCTAGTACAATCATCGCTAAAAATAATTTTTTGTAACAATTTTTTACATGTCCATAAAAATTGACAATTTTTGATTTATAAACTGTTGACAAAACTTGCAATAAGTGACATTTTTTTGTGATGGATTTTTTAAATTGACGCTGAAAGTTAAAAATTAGTGACTTTTTTGTGACGATTTTTTTAAACTATCATTAAAACTTATAATTAGAGACATTTTTTACGACAATTTTTAAATTGTCGCTAAAAATTAACAATTACCAATTTTTTTAATAGTGTATGATGAACAATGTCATTAATTATCATAATACCTCGAGTGAGCCTTGTGTAATTTGCTTCTTTGCTCGAGTGAGGCTTCTTGCACTCGAGCGAGCTTTGTGAAATTGTTTCTTTGCTCGAGCGAGACTTCTTGCGCTCGAGCGTGCGTCTGCGTTGGTGACAGACCTGAAGCCTTGTATTCTATGCTTGAGCGACGCTTCTTGAGCTCGAGTGAGGTGACTTGTTGTGTCTGGTTGTTCGAGCGACAACTCCTTCGCTCGAGTGAGCCTGTTTATATCAGACCGTGAATGAGATGTTTTAGAACACTTTTGCAGCTCACTCTCTCTCTAAAACTCTTCAAAAACGCAGGTTTTCATACTCTCTCTCTCTCTCTCTAGAATACACCTTCTCTCTAAGATTTCATCTAGATCTGTCGTGTTCTTGACCCTAGTGTCTTTGAGAATAAGGTAAAGGGCTTCAAGAGCTTCGTGTTGATCCAAGTAAGAGTTGGTTTCGTCATCTTTGGAGTTTCGATCTTGCTTGCCCGTCTTCTACACTTAAGGTAGGGATTTTCTTTGAGTTATATATATATATATATATTTGCAAGATCTAGATGATTTGTGAAATCATCCTTTGATAGCTTTTGAAAAATTGATTGTTGATTCAAGAAAAAGAGTAATTTTGAAAGTGGTTTTACTATTTGATCCTTTGAGACAGAAATTGGGGGTTTTGAACTATGTTGATTAAAGAAAGATGTTTTGGTGAGATTTCTTCAAATGTTTTGGAGATGAATTGTTTTGGTAAGAAAACCAAAAAAAAAAAAAAAAAACAAAAAACAAAAAACAAAAAACAAAAATTAGGAGTTTTTAAAAAAAAAAAGATGTTGAGAAATCATGGATGATGTGGTATATTTATTTTGTATGTCAAAATAAATGGATGTTGGAAAATTTCTTATTTATATTTATATAAATGTTATTTTCATGGAATATGGGAAATTGTTGAGATGGCTTGAAATGTGGGAGTTATGTTATCCCTTGGATGAATTGAAATAAATGTATTTATTCATCTTGTGAAATTGTATTGAAAGGAGAGATGGAAATTTTGATCACAATGGAAACATTGTGTGGAAGAATTGAAAATGGATAAAATGTTGCATTGCATTAATTGATACATTGGCATACCAATTCATTGATAATGAAGAGCTTGCATGGAGAAAAGAATGTTGAGAAACAAGTTTTCATGAAATGGTTTTGGGGTAAATACGGTGGTAAGTCTTGAAAGGTGGTGTAGATTATAGGTGTCGAGCCTTCTAGTTAATACTGGTAAAAATGACAGATTAGAGGTGTCAAGCTTTCCGGTTAATACTGGTAAAAATGACAAATTGGTAGTACTTGTATAGTCTACTTGTAGACACCGACCTAAGGATTACCATAGTTGTATTTACCGCCTCTCGAATAAAATTTGCTAAATGTTGAGCAGTTGAAATTGCATGATGTCATTGAGCATGTTGGTTTTCAAAAGATGAAGGTGTGTTTTACTTTCTGAAAGGCATAACATGGTAAAAGCATTCCACCTCACGAGATTTGTATAAAATTTATATACTTTGTTAAGAATTTCCTACTGGGCTTTATGCTCACCCTACGGGATTCTTGTGTAGGAAAATATGTGGTGATTCCGCCTAACTGAAGGCGTGGAAGTGTGTGCAGAGAGCATAATGTGCTCATTTGCTGTGACTCTAATTGTAAGGCAAGGGCTTTGTATGTGTGGATTTGAACAACCGTTTTGTGTAACCAGGCTCAAGCCTTGGAAACTTGTAAACCCGTGGAGGTATTTGTTGTTGAATTAATTGTTGTTGGATTAATTGTATCATCGCATGAAGACTATTTATATCATGTAATGCAAGTTTGAGGATTTCTTATCAATTTTACTTTTAAGAGCCATGACTATGGTATTACCATTTGGGCATGAAATTGGGGCGTTACAACTTAGTATCAGAGCTACCGGGTTTGAATATTTGGAGCTCGTGGGAAGTGGTTATTTTACCACAATGGGTTCATGTTGCATGATAGATTGCATGATAGGAAGATGTTATGCATTTTGTGACTATGTGATAACATGCTTATGTGGCTATGTGGGTACGGGGTTGGACTTTTGGGATGTTGCTTGCGCTTGTTAAATTCCTTGAGGTCTTTTTAGAAGTGTACTTGATCAATACTCGTTCTACTAAGAATTCTTGATTTTTTATGGGATGAATTTCATCATGAAATAATAATTTGTATGTATTTACATAACTAAGTGCTTATGTCGAATGAAATTGAAATGTCTATATAGTAGTGAAATGTATAGAATTGCGGTGATTAGATGTGTGAGGTAAATTGCGGGCACGTATGGGTTAGTGTGCTAAATCATTTCTATTGTCCTTTATAGGCTGTCAGGAAGAGGTCAAACCCGTGGTGGTAGAGGCGGGAGGCGTGGTAGGGCTCGCCGGGGTGTGCATGAGGTACCGGTCCATGAGGTCCCGGTGCAAGAGGAAGAGTCAGGCCCAGCTAATATGGCCGAACAAGCGGACCAAGTGGGTCAAACCACAATGGGGACCCTAGCTAGAGAAATAGCAGGGGCTATGAACTTGTTGAGGGAAGAGAACCAAGCCCGAGAGAATTCCATGGTGGCCCTGAGCCTAAAAAAGCGGATGAGTGGCTCGAACAAACTGTGAAGACATTTGAGATGCTTCACATTGATGATAGCGAGTTGAGAGTGACTTTAGCGAGTTACTACCTTAAAGCGGATACGGGTCAATGGTGGAAGTATGCCAAGAGTAGAGTGGAGCCAACATAGGAAGCCTTTGTAGTTGCTTTCCAAGATAAGTATTTACCTCCCGCTGCTAGAGAGAGATTGAGGCAAGAGTTCAAAGGCCTCAAACAACTCGACATGACCGTGGCCGAGTTCGAGGCAGTCTTCTCTAGCTTATCTAGGTTTGCACCAGAGTTGGTGGCAATGGAAGAGCGCCATTGCATTGAATTCGAGAAAAAGTTGAAAACCAAAATTTTCTTTAAGATTGTTGGGAACATGATTCGGAACTATGACCGTCTTGTAGAGTTGGCGACATACGTAGAGATTTCCGTGCAAGCCAAGGAGGAAAGGCTTTGGAGTTCGAGGTCTAGGGGCCAAGAGTCTCAAGGAGACTATAGGAAGAATAAGAAGAGCAGGGGTGCCTTTTCATCCCAGTCCCAACCACAGCAGTCTCGATCTACTTTTCCTTTGCCTAGTGCAGGCCCGGGAATGAGTACACATAGTGGCCTTTCTTGTTTCAAGTGTGGCCAGCCGGGTCATAAAGCCTTTGCTTGCCCACAAAAGGGAGAAGGCTGCTGATGTTGTCACCACCACCACCTAACCGATCTCAAGGTCAGTCCCAGAATAAAAGTCAGGGGTTTAATTGTTACCAGTGTGGTCAGTCAGAGCATATGAAGAGAACTTGCCCACAGTTGGGAGGCGCATCTGGCGCATCAGGGTCAAGGCAGACTAAGAGCCACCAGTAGGCTCATTCAGCTCAAGCTTCACGAGCTAATCAGGGAGCCGCTTCGGCTCAGTCAGTATATCAGGCCTATACTTCGAGAGGGGAGCAAGTTAATCTGGGGCCACAGGGGCGCGTGTATGCTGTTACTGTGCCAGAGCAATTGCCAGAATCCTTAGTTGTGAGAGGTATTTTTGTTGTGTGTAATTCTTTGGCTAATGTATTGATAGACTCAGGTGCGTCTCATTCATTTATATCTACTACATTTGCTTCTGCATTGGGGTTAGAGGTAGCACGGTTAGTGCCTCCACTCAGAGTAGAGTCACCTGTTAGGGGTACAGTTGATTTAGACCGAGGTTGTCGTGACTGTGAAATAGAAGTTGCTGGGCGTTGACTTCCGTTTGCTTTTGTATTGTTGGACATGTCGAGTTTTAATGTCATTCTAGGTATGGGCTGGTTGTGTTTGTACTGAGCTATGATAGATTATTACCATCAGAGAGTTACAGTTTGCATATCAGGTGGTGATTGTTTTTACTTTCTGGGAAACTGAGTTGATAGAGTCTTGTCGCCAGTCTTTCACCCTCGTAGTAGAAGCAAACTTAGTGGCCTTCTTGCAACTCTCTTGGATAGCAAAAGTGACGAGGCCCATGTTGAGTTACCAAGAGTCGTTTGTGAATACCCGGATGTCTTTCCCAAAGATCTGACTAGTTTACCACCTCACCGGGAGATCGAGTTCTGCATTGAATTAGTGCCTACGGCACCAATTTCCATGTCACCGTATAAATTTGCTCTCGCCGAATTGAGTGAGTTGAAGATTCAACTCCATGAATTACTGGATAAGGGTTTTATTCTCCCTAGTACTTCACCCTGGGAAGCACCGGCTCTCTTTACTAAAAAGAAAGATGGAGCCTTACAACTTTGTATTGATTATCGAAAGTTGAACTGAGTTACTGTTAAGAATAAGTACCCAATGCCTCGTATAGATGATCTGTTTGATCAGTTGAAAGGGTCTTGTTGTTTCTCTAAGATAGACCTGAGATCGAGTTATCATCAGTTGAGAGTAAGGGAGGGGGATATCCCGAAGATAGCATTCCGTACGCGGTATGGCCATTACGAGTTTTTTGTGATGCCTTTTGGGCTAACCAATGCACCTGCGGTGTTTATGGATCTTATGAATCGGATTTTTCGTGAGTTCTAGATCGTTTTGTGGTTGTCTTTGTGGACGACATTTTGATTTATTCACCTTCCGAGGAGGAACACGATGAACATTTGCGAATAGTACTTGAGTTACTTAAAGCCCACAAGCTGTATGCTAAGTATGGGAAATGTGAATTCTGGTTGAGAGAGGTTAAGTTCTTAGGCCATGTGGTATCCGGGGAAGGGGTGACGGTAGATTCATCCAAGATAGAGGTAGTGCAACATTGGGCACAACCCAAGAATGCTTTCGAGATTCGTAGTTTCTTGGGGTTGGTTGGGTATTACCATAGGTTTGTGAAGGATTTTTCTAGGTTAGCTTCACCTTTAACTAAGCTGACGAGAAAAGAAATCAAATTCGTGTGGAGTGAGACTTGTGAGAAGTCGTTTCAAGAGCTTAAGATTAGACTCACCACTGCTCCAGTATCGATTATTCCAGAGAGGGGTTTGGGTTATTCAGTTTATTGTGATGCTTCACGAGAAGGTCTAGGTTGTGTCTTGATGCATGGAGGGAAAGTAATGGCCTATGGCTTGCGGCAGTTGAAAATACATGAGATTAATTACCCTACTCACGATTTAGAGTTAGTGGCGTTGATATTTGCCTTGAAAATTTGGAGGCACTATTTGTATGGAGAAAAATTTGAAGTGTTCTCTGATCACAAGAGTTTGAAATATTTGTTTACACAAAAGGACTTCAATTTGAGACAGATGAGATGGATAGAATTCATAGAGAATTACGACTTTGAATTGCATTATCATCCGGGTAAGGCCAACGTTGTGGCCGATGCTTTGAGTAGGAAGCCTATTAGTAGTGTGGCTTCTATCGCCATTCGAGAATGGGAAATGTTGGGTACTCTCGGTGAATTGGACTTGCATCGAGGTGCGTCTGTTAAGTCTGCAACTTTGTTTTCAGTAGTTGCACGACCTACACTTGTGAATCGAGTGTTGGAAGCGCAAAAGTGTAATCTTGAAGTGGAATCTTTCCGAGAGAAGATCTCCAATGGGAAAGTAGAAAGAGGTTTGACTGTGTATCCCGATCAGAGTGTAAGATATCATGACCATTTGTTTGTACTAGAGTCTTGCCGAGAGAAAGTACTCCGAGAGTTTCACCATTCACGCCTTGCGGTGCATCTGGGAGGCACAAAGATGTATCATGATCTTAGTCGCAAGTTTTGGTGGAGAGGTATGAAAAAGGATGTAGTTGTGTTTGTATCAAAGTGCCTTACTTGTCAACAAGTGAAGGCTGAGCATCAGAGGCCAGCGGGTTTGTTGCAACCCTTGCCTATAGCTGAGTGGAAGTGGGAACATATCACGATGGATTTTGTTGTGGGTCTTCCGAGGACTCAACGGGGTAATGATGCCATTTGGGTAGTAGTTGACCGTTTGACTAAGTCAGCACATTTTATTCCCATATGTGTGAGTGACTCGGTAGATTATCTTGCCGATTTGTACATTAGGGACATAGTGAGGTTGCATCGGGTCCCTGTGAGGATTGTTTCAAATAGAGACCCGCGTTTCACTACTCAGTTGTGGCAAAGTTTGCAAAGTGCCTTGCGCACAAAATTGACCTTTAACACTGCGTATCATCCTCAGACTGACGGGCAGTCCTAGCGTACTATCCAAATTCATGAGGATATGCTTCGAGGCTGTGTCCTTGACTTTAAGGGTTCGTGGGAGAGGCATTTACCATTAGTGGAGTCTGCCTATAACAATAGTTTCTAATCGAGTATTGGCATGGCACCGTTTGAGGCCTTGTATGGTCGACCGTGTAGATCCCCTGTGTGTTGGGCTAAGGTGGGTGATGCACCTTTGTTAGTTCCAGAGTTCGTTCGGGAAACGATGAAGAAAGTAGTACTTATCCGTAAGAGGCTAGGTATGGCTCAGAGTCGCCAGAAAAGTTATGTCGACCGTAGGAAGAGACCTTTGTCTTTTGAAGTAGGGGATCATTTCTTTTCGAAGATATCACCTAGAAGGGGTTTGATGAGATTTGGGAAGAGCGGGAAGTTATCCCCTCGGTTTATGGGCCCTTTTGAAATCCTTGAACGGATTGGGGAGGTTGCTTATCATTTGGCGTTACCGCAACAGTTTTCTAGGGTTCATGACGTGTTTCATATTAGTATGCTTCGGAAATACAAGCCAGATCCACCACATGTGTTGGATTGGACTGACTTAGAGGTAGACGGGGATGCCTCGTATGAGGAGAGACCGATGAAAGTCTTGGATAGACGGGATCAAGTCTTGCGAGGCAAGACAATTCCCTTGGTAAAAGTATTGTGGAATAATCATGGGGTCGAGGAAACGACTTGGGAATGTGAGTTAGAAGGCCGAGAAAAATATCCAGATTTGTTTGTTGATGCATGAGCATGTATTGAGAAATGAATTATGTTAATGAAAAGTATAAACATTGTATATGTTATAATTGTTTGGGAAAAACATGGATTCAGTAGAAACATTGCATATGTTTGAGAATATGGAATATTGTGGGTGTTGTATCACTCTTGGAAGCATTATATATGCTGTTGGTAATCATTTTGGAAATTGGCTAAAGTTTACTTTGAAACATGATTTGTAATTTCGGGGACGGAATTCTTTATAACGACCCGGGTTTTTACCCTGACTTTCGTTGTGTGACTCGGATTCCGTGATTGTATACTGTTGTCTATTTCTTGTTTCCTTCCTTTAAGTCTTTGTATTTGAGTTTTGGATTATGTTGGGCGTATTTGGAATAGGTTGGTTGTTACTTGGTCTAGAATGTTGTTGCCCAGATTTTGGATTCTTCGCTCAAGCGAGGCTTCTTGCGCTCGAGCGTGCGTCTGCGTTGGTGACAGACCTGAAGCTTTGCATTCTACGCTCGAGCGACGCTTCTTGTGCTCTAGCGAGGCGACTTGTTGTGTCTGGTCGCTCGAGCGACAACTCCTTCGCTCGAGCGAGCCTGTTTATATTAGATCGTGAATGAGATGTTTCAGAACACTTTTGCAGCTCACTCTCTCTTTAAAACTCTCCAAAAACGCAGGTTTTCATACTCTCTCTCTCTCTAGAATACACCTTCTCTCTAAGATTTCATCTAGATCCGTCGTGTTCTTGACCCTAGTGTCTTTGAGAATAAGGTAGAGGGTTTCAAGAGCTTCGTGTTGATCCAAGTAAGAGTTGGTTTTCCCATCTTTGGAGTTTCGATCTTGCTTGCCCGTCTTCTACACTTAAGGTAGGGATTTTCTTTGAGTTATATATATATATATATTTTTGCAAGATCTAGATGATTTGCGAAATCATCCTTTGATAGCTTTTGAAAAATTGATTGTTGATTCAAGAAAAGAGTGATTTTGAAAGTGGGTTTACTATTTGATCCTTTGAGATAGAAATTGGGGGTTTTGAAATATGTTGATTAAAGAAAGATGTTTTGGTGAGATTTCTTCAAATGTTTTGGAGATAAATTGTTTTGGTAAGAAAAAAAAAAAAAAAAAAAAAAAAAAAAAAAAAAAAAAAAAAACAGGTTAGGAGTTTTAAAAAAAAAAAGATGTTGAGAAATCATGGATGATGTGGAATATTTATTTTGTATATCAAAATAAATGGATGTTGGAAAATTTCTTATTTATATTTATATAAATGTTATTTTCATGGAATATGGGAAATTGTTGAGATGGCTTGAAATGTGGGAGTTATGTTATCCCTTGGATGAATTGAAATAAATGTATTTATTCATCTTGTGAAATTGTACTGAAAGGAGAGATGGAAATTTTGATCACAATGGAAACATTGTGTGGAAGAATTGAAAATGGATAAAATGTTGCATTGCATTAATTGATACATTGGCATACCAATTCATTGATAATGAAGAGCTTTGAAATTTGATTTGAAAACTTGCATTGAGAAAAGAATGTTGAGAAACTAGTTTTCATGAAATGTTTTGGGTTAAATACGGTGGTAAGTCTTTAAAGGTGGTGTAGATTATAGGTGTCGAGCCTTCCAGTTAATACTGGTAAAAATGACAGATTAGAGGTGTCAAGCTTTCCGGTTAATACCGGTAAAAATGACAAATTGGTAGTACTTGTATAGTCTACTTACAGATACCGACCTAGGGATTATTAGAGTTGTATTTACCACCCCTCGAATAAAATTTGATAAATGTTGAGCAGTTGAAATTGCATGACGTCATTGAGCATGTTGGTTTTCAAAAGATGAATGTGTGTTTTACTTTCAAAAAGGCATGACATGGCATAAGCATTAGCATTCCATCTCACGAGATTTGTATAAAATGCCTATATTTTGTTAAGAATTGCCTACTGAGCTTTATGCTCACCCTACGGGATTCTTGTGCAGGAAAATATGTGGTGATTCCGCCTAACTGAAGGCGTGGAAGTGTGTGCAGAGAGCATAATGTGTTCATTTGCTGCGACTCTAATTGTAAATCAAAGGCTTTGTATATATTTGTGTAACTAGGCTCAAGCCTTGGAAACTTGTAAACCCTTGGGGGGTATTTGTTGTTTAATTAATTGTTGTTGGATTAATTGTATCATCGTATGAAGACTATTTACATCATGTAATGCAAGCACCCCAATTTTCATGCGATGATACAATTAATCCAACAACAATTAATTAAACAACAAATACCACAAAGGGTTTACAAGTTTCCAAGGCTTGAGCCTGGTTACAAAAAACGGTTGTTCAAACCCACACATACAAAGCCTTTGGCTTACAATCAGAGTCACAGCAAATGAGCACATTATGCTCTCTGCACGCACTTCCACGCCTTCAGTTAGGCGGAATCACCACATCTTTTCCAACACAAAAATCCCGTAGGGTGAGCATAAAGCCCAGTAGGAAATTCTTAACAAAGTATATACATTTTATACAAATCTCGTGAGATGGAATGCTTATGCCATGTCATGCCTTTTTGAAAGTAAAACACACTTTCATCTTTTGAAAACCAACATACTCAATGACATCATGCAATTTCAACTGCTGAACATTTATCAATTTTTATTCGAGGGGCAGTAAATACAACTCTGGTAATCCCTAAGTTGGTGTCTGCAACTAGACTATACAAGTACTATCAATTTGTCATTTTTACCGGTATTAACCGGAAGGCTCGACACCTCTAATCCGTCATTTTTACCAGTATTAACTGGAAGGCTCGACACCTATAATCTACATCACCTTTCAAGACTTACTACCGTATTTACCCCAAAACCATTTTATGAAAACTTGTTTCTCAACATTCTTTTCTCAATGCAAGTTTTCAAATCAAATTTCAAAGCTCTTCATTATCAATGCATTGGTGTGCCAATGTATCAATTAATGCAATGCAACATTTTATCCATTTTCAATTCTTCTACACAGTGTTTCCATTGTGATCAAAATTTCCATCTCTCCTTTCAATACAATTTCACAAGATGAATAAATACATTTATTTCAATTCATCTAAGGGATAACATAATTCTCACATTTCAAGCCATCTCAACAATTTCCCATATTCCATAAAAATAACATTTATATAAATATAAATAAGAAATTTTCTAACATCCATTTATTTTGACATACAAAATAAATATACCACATCATCCTTGATTTCTCAACATCTTTTTCTTTTTTTAAAACTCCTATTTTTGTTTTTTGTTTTCTTACCATAACAATTCATCTCCAAAACATTTGAAGAAATCTTACCAAAAACATTTTTCTTTAATCAACATAGGTCAAAACCCCCAATTTCTATCTCAAAGGATCAAATAGTAAACCCACTTTCAAAATCACTATTTTTCTTGAATCAACAATCAATTTTTCAAAAGCTATCAAAGGATGATTTCACAAATCATCTAGATCTTGCAAAAATATATATGTAACTCAAAGAAAATCCCTACCTTAAGTGTAGAAGACGAGCAAGCAAGATTGAAACTCCAAAGCCGACGAAACCAACTCTTACTTGGATCAACCCGAAGCTCTTGAAGCTTTCTACCTTATTCTCAAAGACACTAGGGTCAAGAACATGACGGATCTAGATGAAATCTTAGAGAGAAGGTGTATTCTAGAGAGAGGGAGTATGAAAACCTGCGTTTTTGGAGAGTTTTAGGGAGAGAGTGAGCTGCAAAAGTGTTCTGAAACATCTCATTCACGATCTGATATAAACAGGCTCGCTCGAGCGAATGAGTTGTCGCCCGAGCGACTAGACATAACAAGTCGCCTCGCTTGAGCGGAAGAAGCATCGCTCGAGCGTAGAATGCAACGCTTCAGGTCTGTCACCAACGTAAACACACGCTCGAGCGCAAGAAGTCTTGCTCGAGCATAGAAACAATTTCACAAATCTCACTCGAGCGCAAGAAGCCTCGCTCGAGCGAAGAAGCAGATTACACAAGGCTCGCTCGAGCGCAAGAAGCCTCGCTCAAGCGAAGAAGCCAAAATCTAGGCAACAACATTCTAGACCAAGTAACAACCAACCTGTTCCAAATACACCCAACATAATCCAAAACTCAAATACAAAGAGTTAAAGAAAGGAAACAAGACATAGACAACAATATACAATCACGGAATCCGAGTCCGGAACACAACGAAAGTCGGGGTAAAAACTTGGGTCGCTATAACCCCCCTTTAAAGAATTTCATCTCCGAAATTACAAATCATGTTTCAAACTATGTTTTAGCCAATTTCCAAAATGATTACCAACATCATATACAATGTTTCCAAGAGTGATACAACACCCACAATATTCCATATTCTCAAACATATGCAATGTTCATACTGAATCCATGTTTTTCCAAAACAATTATAACATATACAATGCTTATACTTTTCATTAACATAATTCATTCCTCAATATATGCTCATGCATCAACAAACAAATCCGGATATTTCTCTCGGCCTTCTAACTCACGTTCCCAAGTTGCTTCCTCGACCTCGTGATGTTTCCACAATACTTTTACCAAGAGAATTGTCTTGCCTCACAAAACTTGATCCCGTCTATCGAAGACTTTCATCGGTCTCTCCTCATACGAGGCATCCCCGTCTATCTCTAAGTCGGTCCAATCCAACACATGTGATGGATCCGGCTTGTATTTCCGAAGCATACTAATATGAAACACGTCATGAACCCTGAAAAACTATGGCGGTAACGCCAAACGATAAGCAACCTCCCCAATCCGTTCAAAGATTTCAAAAGGGCCCATAAACCGAGGGGATAACTTGCCACTCTTCCCAAATCTCATCAAACCCCTTCTAGGTGATATTTTCAAAAAGGCATGATCCCCTACTTCAAAAGACAAAGGTCTTCTCCTACGGTCGACATAACTTTTCTGGCGACTCTGAGCCATACCTAGCCTCTTACGGATAAGTACTACTTTCTTCATCGTTTCCCGAACGAACTCTGGAACTAACAAAGGTGCATCACCCACCTTGGCCCAATACACAGGGGATCTACACGGTCGACTATACAAGGCCTCAAATGGTGCCATGCCAATACTCGATTGGAAACTATTGTTATAGGCAGACTCCACTAATGGTAAATGCCTCTCCCACGAACCCTTAAAGTCAAGGACACAGCCTCGAAGCATATCCTCAAGAATTTGGATAGTACGCTCGGAGTGCCCGTCAGTCTGAGGATGATACGCAGTGCTAAAGGTCAATTTTGTGCCCAAGGCACTTTGCAAACTTTGCCACAACTGAGCAGTGAAACGCGGGTCTCTATCTGAAACAATCCTCACAGGGACCCTATGCAACCTCACTATGTCCCTAATGTACAAATCGGCAAGATAATCTATCGAGTCACTCACATACATGGAAATAAAATGTGCTGACTTAGTCAAACGGTCAACTACTACCCAAATGGCATCATTACCCCGTTGAGTCCTCGGAAGACCCACAACAAAATCCATCGTGATATGTTCCCACCTCCACTCAGCTATAGGCAAGGGTTGCAACAAACCCGCTGGCTTCTGATACTTAGCCTTCACTTGTTGACAAGTAAGGCACTTTGATACAAACACAACTACATCCTTTTTCATACCTCTCCACCAAAACTGGAGACTAAGATCATGATACATCTTTGTGCCTCCCGGATGCACCGCAAGGTGTGAATGGTGAAACTCTCGGAGTACTTTCTCTCGGCAAGACTCTGGTACAAACAAACGGTCACGGTATCTCACACTCTGAACGGGATACACAGTCAAACCTCTTTCTACTTTCCCATTGGAGATCTTCTCTCAAAAAGATTCCATTTCAAGATTACCCTTTTGTGCTTCCAACACTCGATTCACAAGTGTAGGTCGTGCAACTGCCGAAAACAAAGCTGCAGACTCAACAGACTCACCCCGATGCTAGTCAAATTCACCGAGAGTACCCAACATTTCCCATTCTCGAATGGTGATAGAAGCCACACTACTAATAGGCTTCCTACTCAAAGCATCGGCCACAACGTTGGCCTTACCCAGATGATAATGCAATTCAAAGTCGTAATCCTCTATGAATTCTATCCACCTCCTCTGTCTCAAATTCAAGTCCTTTTGTGTAAACAAATATTTCAGACTCTTGTGATCAGAGAACACTTCAAATTTTTCTCCATACAAATAGTGCCTCCAAATTTTCAAGGAAAATATCACCGCCGCTAACTCTAAATCGTGAGTAGGGTAATTCTTCTCATGTATTTTCAACTGCCGCGAGCCATAGGCCACTACTTTCCCTCCCTGCATCAATACACAACCTAGACCTTCCCGTGAAGTATCACAATAAACTAAATAGCCCAAACCCCTCTCTGGAATAATCAATACTGGAGCAGTGGTGAGTCTAATCTTAAGCTCTTGGAACGACTTCGAACAAGTCTCACTCTACACGAATTTGATTTTTTTTGTCGTCAGCTTAGTTAAAGGTGAAGCAAACCTAGAAAAATCCTTCACAGACCTACGGTAATACCCGGCTAACCCCAAGAAACTACGAATCTCGAAAGCATTCTTGGGTTATGCCCAATCTTGCACTGCCTCTATCTTGGATGAATCTACCGTCACCCCTTCCCTGGATACCACATGGCCTAAGAACTTAACCTCTCTCAACCAGAATTCACATTTCCCATACTTAGCATACAACTTGTGGGCTTTAAGTAACTCAAGTACTATTTGCAAATGTTCCTCGTGTTCCTCCTCGGAAGGTGAATAAATTAATGTCGTCCACAAAGACAACTACAAAACGATCCAAGAACTCACGAAAAATCCTATTCATAAGATCCATAAACACCGTGGGTGCATTGGTTAGCCCAAAAGGCATCACAAAAAACTCGTAATGGCCATATCGCGTACGGAATGCTGTCTTCGGGATATCCTTCTCCCTTACTCTCAACTGATGATAACCTGATCTCAGGTCTATCTTAGAGAAACAACAAGACTCTTTCAACTGATCAAATAGATCATCTATACGAGGCATTGGGTACTTATTCTTAACAGTAACTCATTTAACTTTCGATAATCAATACAAAGTCGTAAGGCTCCATCTTTCTTTTTAGCAAAGAGAGCCGGTGCTCCCCAAGGTGAAGTACTAGGGCGAATAAAACCCTTATCCAGTAATTCTTGGAGTTGAATCTTCAACTCACTCAATTCGGCATGTGTAAATCTATACGGTGACATGGAAATTGGTGCCGTAGGCACTAATTCAATGCAGAACTCGATCTCCCGGTAAGGTGGTAAATTAGTAAGATCTTTGGGAAAGACATCTGAGTATTCACAAACGACTCTTGGTAACTTAACACGGGCCTCGTCACTCTCGCTATCCAAGAGAGTTGCAAGAAGGCCACTAAGTTTGCTTCTACTATGAGGGTCAAAGACTAGAGACAAGACTCAATCAACTCGGTTTCCCAGAAAGTAAAAACAATCACCACCTGTGGTGCAAACTGTAACCCTCTGATGGTAACAATCTATCACAGCTCAGTACGAACACAACCAGTCCATGCCTAGAATGACATCAAAACTCGACATGTCGGCAATACAAAAGCAAACGGAAGTCGACGCTCAGCAACTTCTATTTCACAGTCACGACAACCCCGGTCTAAATCAACTGTACCCCCAACAGTTGACTCTACTCTGAGTGGAGGCACTAACCGTGCTACCTCTAACCCTAATGCAGAAGCAAATGTAGTAGATATAAATGAATGAGATGCACCCAAGTCTATCAATACATTAGCCAAAGAATTACACACAACAAAAATACCTCTCACAACTGAGGATTCTGGCAATTGCTCTGGCACGGTAACAGCATACACTTGTCCCTATGGCCCCAGATTAACTTGCTCCCCTCTCGAAGCATAGGCCTGATGTACTGACTGAGCCGAAGCAGCTCCCTGATTAGCTCGTGAAGCTTGAGCTAAATGAGCCTGCTGGTGGCTCTTAGTCTGCCTCGACCTTGATGCGCCAGATACGCCTCCCAACTGTGGACAAGTTCTCTTCATATGCCATGGCTGACCACACTGGTAACAATTAAACCCCTGACTTTTATTCTGGGATTGGCCTTGAGATTGGTTAGGTGGTGGTGGTGACAACATCGACTGCCCTTCTCCCTTTTGTGGGCAAGCAAAGGCTTTGTGACCCGGCTGGCCACATTTGAAACAAGAAAGGCCACTCTGTGTACTCTTTCCCGGGCCTGCACTAGGCAAAGGAAAAGTAGATCGAGACTGTTGTGGTTGGGATTGGGATGAAAAGGTACCCCTACTCTTCTTATTCTACCTATAATCTTCTCGAGACTCTTGGCCCCTAGACCTCAAACTCCGAAGCCTCTCCTCCTCGGCTTGCACGGAAATCTCTACGTATGCCGCCGGCTCTACAAGACGGTCATAGTTCCGAATCATGTTCCCAACAATTTTAAAGAAAATTTTGGTTTTAAACTTTTTCTCGAATTCAATGCAACGACGCTCTTCCGTTGCCACCAACTCTGGTGCAAACCTAGATAAACTAGAGAAGACTTCCTCGAACTCGGCCACGGTCATATCGAGTTGTTTGAGGTCTTTAAACTCTTACCTCAATCTCTCCCTAGCAGCGGGAGGTAAATACTTATCTTAGAAAGCAACTACAAAAGCTTCCCATGTTGGCTCCAATCTACTCTTGGCATACTTTCACCATTGACCCACATCCTCTTTAAGGTAGTAACTCGCTAGAGTCACTCTCAACTCGCTATCATCAATGTGAAGCATCTCAAATGTCTTCACAGTTTGTTCGAGCCACTCATCCGCTTTTTTAGGCTCGGGGCCACCATGGAATTCATCCGGTTTGTGTAACACGTCCGCGGGGGACCTCGGCTACAGTTCGGACTCTCGACTTTGTTGCGGTTCTAAATCTGAACCAAAGAGTCCAACTCTGGCAAATCGTTTTGAAGAAAAACAGATTTTTGAAAAAGTAGTGCCAAACATGGACTGCTTTGCCAGATTACAGAGTCGCAACCTAAATATTTTTTTAATGGGGGAATTTAGGAAACCCTGACTCGGTGCCGAAGGCCACGTGTCCGTCATCACCAAAGTGATCTTGGCTCGGGAGCTTGGGTACGATCGGGGAAGGTCAGCTATGAGCACCCCCTTTCGCCCGGTCCGAAGACCGGCCTCTACTAACCGTGATATCCTTTTTTGAAAACATTACATGCTCTTATTCCGGTTATTAGCTTAGAATTACTATGTTATGCGCGCAGCACAAAAGTATAGACTAGATTGCCTAACTTGGAAATAAACATTGCATATCCGTTTTGTCTCGAAAAACGTGTTGGTTTTTGCTACTCGCAAGTAGGCTAAAATACGGATTTCAATGAGTTGTTCCAACTCACGCAATCCAACCTCCACCCACAGGCATTCAAACAGTTTATCTCATGTAAGCATTTAGCCGCATGGTAAGCATACTGTCATGGCAACATTCACACGCATGTGGTATGCTAAAGCGTAAATACTTACATCGTACTCCGTGCCAAAACAAGAAACCAGGTTAGCAAACATGCATGACCTAGTTCATGTTAAGTGGCTAATGCAACACAGGCATAGATGCAACCTAGAGTAGGCTCGGCTAACCCTAAACATGGCATACGAAGTATGTGAATAGCACGTATTCAATTTGGATTTGAAAATTGCAATGCGGTTTGTATGATGTACCGAGCCCGGTGCATGTAAACAAATGCATGAATGCACGCATGCATTGCATAAGGTATGCTAAAAGAGACGTGCCCTAATCTACCATCGTAAGCAGGTAAATAGAAAGAAATGGGGATTGGAAGACATACACCCACTCACACACACTTATTACAATTTTGCCCTCGCTCGGAGGGACCAAAATAATAATACAAATAATTAACTACGCAAGCTAATTAATTATTACAAATTCACTAAATTAATTAGACAAATAATTAATCTAATTAAGCATTAAACCGCCTCGGGATGAGGGCCGGATGCAGCGCGTGTTCGGGACTGGCTCGGAATCGCACTGTCATGCAAGTGTGCCTCTGTTTTCCCTGCTACCTCCTCTGAAACTTGCCAAAGTCCCAAGAGTGCCTCTCAGGGCACAGGGGAGTACCACCGGCTGAGGTACAACACCACCGGCTGAAGGATGTGGCCACCGGCACTGAGTGAAGCTATCGGCTGCCAATTCACTGCCGGTCGGCACTAAAAAGTGCCGGTCGGCACAAAATGCCTGCAAAACCTGCAACTCACAGCAGCAGAGGGCAACAAAATGCATGGCAATGCAATTCAAGGCATGTATGCACCAAACACACTCCCTATCATGTTATTGACTCGAAGGGGCATGTGCCTCGATTCTCGGACCACCAATCGCGCATTTCCATGCATGATGGCCCCAAGAACCAAGAATGCAACTTTGATTTCAAATGCATGCAATGCAAACAAGCAAACAAGGGTGCTCAAACCTCTATCATACTTCATTTCAAGAGGCTTAACATGCATGCAAATGTGATGCAACCCTAAGCATGTTATCTATCATGCAAAATGACCAATGTGATGCACTTATGCAAGGCATACAAGCAAACATGCAAACCAATGGGGGATGGACTTATACATGAATTAGGCAACTCTAAAAGGCCTAAAATCAGTGGCCACAATGCCAAATTATTGGGGGCCAAACACACATGCACACATACACATGTTAAGGTACCAACACTTAAGCATAACAACAACATTCAAGCACACTTGAAGTGAGTTAAACATGGACTATTAGCATGCATTAAAAGCTCTGAAAATCATGCAACATATGATGCCAAATCATGCAACAAGACAAGTCAAACAAAGCATGCAAATAGCCTAGGCTTAAGGCAAGCTAATTGGGCATTGAACCACACTTTGTACAAACATTCATGGCATGCACTAATCAACCTAAAACAGGTTTTTAGCATGTCAAAATAGGCCCAATGGACCACTTAGATGGCATCTAAGAAGCACAACATTAAGGCATGCAACATGATCAAAACATGGAGCATTCAATACGTACTCTTAGAGCATTAAAGAAGCAATTAAAGCATGCATACAAGTACACTACAAGGTCTGAAATACCATGCTAAATGGTTCCAAATCATTGAAAATAGTGTAAGCATGGCATACTACACATGCATACTCCTAAGGCCAACAAGCCAAATGCAAAGGGGCTATGTAATGCATGATGAGATCGACCCAAATGGCTATGGACAGAGCTAGATCATGACAAAATAAGCATACAAGCTTCACAAATGCAAGCTTAAAACATGCTCGAAGCTAAGGCATACAACCTAGGCATGTAAGGCATCAAAGAGGCATTACAAGGCAACTATGCTAAGCATGCATAAGGGGCCTAAACCAACTTGAAATCATGTTATAACATGGAAATATAAGCATGGAAAACAAGTCAAACATGCTCAACACACACTCAAGCATGAAGCTCCATAAGGAAGCAAAATTTGCCCTTTTCAAGGACATCGAGGAGAGGGGGGGGCCCTCTCCTTCTTGAGACTCTAAGGCATGCTCCTCACCACTGAAATCCCTCAAGATTTCAGTGGTGAAGAGATCCTAACACCAAAGTCTCGGATCTCCCACAAAATAGCACAAAAAGTGGCCTTTTCAAGGCTTAAGGATGGTCAAACCTACCCAAATCACCTAGCACCCTTAATAAACAATAAAGAGGCTTAAAAAACAGAACTTTTATGTGCCAAACACTAAGCTCAAAAACTATTTTAAAGCAAGTAAAAATAGAGTGCAAAAATGGGGAAAAAGGGGTAGTTTTGTTACCTTTGAAGACCACCTTCACAAAGGTTGGAATGGATAGGTCCTTGAGCTCAAAACCAGTCAAGAACAGTAAGGACAAACCTCTGGAACCTCAGAACCAAGAGGAAGGTGGAACACTAGGTGTTTTAGTGCAATAGTAAGGCACAAAACACCTAGATTTCAAAGAGAAAGAGGGAGATAGAGTGTATATCTATTCTAACCCTAAAAGAACCAGAGTTCTAACTCTCTAACAATGTCTAAAGCTCTCAGATTTTGTAACCCTTGAGCAAAGGGAAGAGCCTTCCCTCTTATAGGCAAAAAGCTTACAAGCTTAGCCCCTAAGCAAGCTCATCCCTCCATACACGTGTATGGAGGGGAAACAAGAGCTAAACAGCTGTCTAAAAATATCTCAGAAAGCAGCTGTAAAGTAGCCGGCTGGGCAAAATGGTCATTTTGCCAAAAAGAGTGCCGACCGGCACAAAATAGTGCCGACCGGCATAATATAATGCCGATGGCAACTCTAGCCAGCCGGTGGTATGTGGGGATGCCTCACAAAGCATTCCTGCCTTCCCAAGGCAAAACAAAAGTGTTTGGTGCACAACCAGACACAAAACGATCGAGTTCGGAGGTCCTGAGGCAAGGCACGCGAGCCGAGAACTCCGGGAACTCCAAACGAACACAAACATGGATAATCACCGAGTGTTCAAGCGGTGACGTCCAAGTCTTGAGGACGGTCAAAAATGGGGTGTCTACAGTTGCCCCTCTTTGACAGAACTCGAAAGTCATAAGAATGACGGGAGTGAATGTCAAAGCCCAGAGACGACCCATTTTTGACAAGGCCGAAGACTTGGACAGACATACAAAGCGCAAATGGTTGAACTCGCAAGCTGCCTACGTATCCCTTAGGGAATCAAACCAGCGTAGTTCATGCAGGAGGCACACATGCCAAAGATAAGATATGCGCCCGAAGGCAGGGGCAAAATGCAACTGAAAATGCAAGAAGCCGAGCATAACTTATGATCATGCAAAGAAAGCTGTAATGAAGCATACATGCGACAGTTATAAGCTAACATGCAACAGTCTACATCACAATGCAGAAAGGATGTAAGAGAATTATGCAATTCTCAAAACGTCGCACTCGGGAGATACAATACCTGTGCGGCTCGCCTGGTTCCACCAGCGGTAAATGAACCGTACATACAATATCGTGCCTGCAAAGAAAGCAAACTTAACAGGTACAATGTTATTAGCAACATGCATGACATATGCGATGTGAATGCTGAATGATATGCAATATATACAAAACTATGTATGAATAATGCAACT
>JAPPVO010000007.1:94836759-94958415 GCA_030407325.1 Camellia japonica
AGGTCAAAAGGCTCCCAGCCTGCTTCGCTCTGGCTCTGCCGGCCATTTCCTTTTCTTTCCTCACCCAGTCCTCTTTGGTGGGCAGATAACCCAGTCCAAAGGTATGAGGGTTATGTGGCACTTCGGCCAACGCAGCGACTCCTTTCCTGCCGCTCCTTCCTAATCCCATCCCGGGAATATGTTGCAGCTTGTTCATGAGGTAGACGGATTGAGCACTAACGTACACACCTTCATTCACAGCCATAATATTCTGTACTACCCGGGCCTCAACCAAAGTGAATCCTGATAAGAATACATCTTCTGTGCCATGCTCAATTTCTAGGACTGGCGTAGATACCTCCGGAGGCGGATGGATTGATGAGTTCCCGAATACAGTGGCTACTCCCTTTCCATAGGGGTATTTCACCATCTGATGTAGAGTGGAAGAGACTGCCTTTACTTGGTGCAGCCACGGCCGCCCCAAGAGTAAGTTGAAGGTTGCGGGAACGTCCAAGACATGAAATTCGATGTCGTGTTGTCCTGGACCAACCTTGGTTTGAATCTTGACAATCTCCATCACTTCCCTACTCGTATTATCGTAAGCTTTGATCACCTGAGTAGTTGTTGGTGTGAAGTCCGCGGGCTTCAACCCAACTGCATATGCTGTTCTGACTGGGCAGACATTGGCGGACCCGTCCCGGTCAACAAGTACCACACGGTATCCATTTATTTCTACACTCCACGGAGACGTAGAGAGGCTTGTTATGGTTTGTGCCCTCAGGCGGTAACTCCTTGTCTGAAAAGGTTAATGCCGGGGAACCTCCTCCCGGAAAAACCAACCCAACCAGCTGCTCTGGTGTAGTGTCTATGGAGAGTTTGGCCTTGTCCATGGCAGATAGGACAGCCTGTCTGTGCACCCTCGATGCCATAAGCAGTCCCCAGATGGAGATATCTGCTTGTATCTTCTTCAGTTGCTTGAGCACAGCTTCTTCTTCAATCTGTTTCTCTCTCTGCTTCTCAGCTTCTTTGTCTTTCCCAGATGCCTCAGGTTGGTCCAAGTGTTGGGGCTTGAAATACCGCCCACTTCTGGTCATATGAGCGATCTCGTCAATATACCAGGGTATCATCTGGTTGGTTACCTCCCTAGTCTTCATCTGTGTGGGCAAGACATAAGTCATCGTCTTCCCACCACATTCCGTCGGCAGCCGACAAACATCTGTCCGGCTCCGGTATGATCGTGCTCGCAGCACCTTCAGTCTTTATGCCCACAGCATTTTCTGTTCCTGTGCACACAGCACTTTCGACCCCCACATGGGCCTTTGCCTTCCTGATTCTCTCGGAATCGTCAAACCTTTGTTGTTCCAACTGCGTCAGTACAGCTGGTTGTTCAATATTCCCTGTATTTGCAATTCCCAAATTCTGAGCGAAATTCTTAACGCCGGCGCTCTCCGGCGGTGGATTCTGACCCTCGGCCCTTCCGGCCATCATTGATATTCTCGCCCCTGCTGGGCCCTGTTCTGATTGGAATTCTACAACGTCTGGCTGATCATCCAACCATCCGGTAACTTCTACCGATTCCTCATAGTCGAACCAGTTGATTGCAGCATCCCCTGATTCTTGGTCGTTGAAGAACTGGAAGTTGGTGAAGTCCCCTTCCACTGTTGTCAGATCATCTGCCCCTTGTTCAAGTCTGTCCCCCCGAATCATGCACAACTCAGCTTTTTCTGGTAGCCCCACACTCAGCTTCGACTGGCCCACTGATAAGATGTACTTGCTTGGATCATAGGCTCCTCCAGCATAATTACCAGGCTGTTCCATCCCAGGCTCAACAATTCTTCTCTCCTCTGAAACCTGTCCCGTTCCATCTTCGGTGGTCACCACCACCGGCTTAGATTGGGTTGTGAAGGTGTCCAACATGCACAAGTCAGTGCAATCAGGAAGGATCACCTCCGGCTTGGGTAGGTGAGAGGGAGTAATATAGATACTAGGATCGTAGGACACGACCCCAGTTTGGATGAGGTTGACTCTTTTGGGAGGAGGGGCTTGGTTGTGTGGTGGGAGAGGATTTGTTGTGACGTTGGGTTTTTCGGGAGGCGCGATCACCTGCTTGTCGATAAGATCTTGGATCTCATGACGCAATCTATAGCAACGGTCGGTGTCATGACCGTGCTGTTGGTGGTACGCACAGTACTTTGCTGGGTCATGAGAGGGAGAGAGTGGATTTGGCAGTGGCCTCGGCTCTAAAGGTGTCAGATGCTTCTTTCTGATTAACACCCCGAGAGCCTTGGACAAAGGCATGTATAGTGGAGTGAAGGTTCTTTGGCCTCTGGGCTAAAATCTCGGGGCTTGGTTACTGCTCCTGGAGGTACTGGAAAAGGGTGTGGCCGCTGCGGGCCTTGGTTGGGAAGGGGGAGTGGTGGTGACCATACCGACCTCAGAAGTCCTTGTGTTTGCAGCGCCACTCGGGCCTGCATTGTTATTGCGGTTGAATGTCCTTCGGGGCTGCTCCCGGTCCTGGTCGATCAAACCTTGCTTCATCGCATCCTCGATCTGTACCCCCATCTCGTGTAAATCTGAGAAGGTAGGAAAGGGGAGTACGATCATTTTCTGCATGAGTTTCGGTTGGAGATTGCACACAATCATCCGGATTTGATCTTTGTCTGTAGGCCTCAAGGTCATCATCGATGCCTTTGCTCGCCACCGAGTTACAAAATCAGAGAAGGTCTCTTTTTGTTCCTGCCTCGTTGTTTCGAGATCACGTGTTGTAATCTCGATCTGTGTATTGTACGAGTATTGTGCAACGAAGGCCTCAGCCATCTCATCCCAATTTCTCTTTACATCGTCTTCTAACTTTGCGTACCAGATGGCCGCCACCCCCGACGAAGTTCTGCCAAACAAAGAAAGCTTTTGTGGTCGGGTTAGGCCCATTGGTCTCAAGATGTCTGAAAATAGCCGGAGATGGACCATAGGATTCCCGGACCCATCAAAACGGTCAATCTGTGGCATCTTGAATCTGTCTGGCAATGTTACGGCCACATCAGTGTACCCATCTTCGATGTCTGGGATGGCCTTCACCCCCTGCGATTTCTTGAAAAGTTTCTCCAACTTACTCAGCTTCAGAGCTGTATGATCTACCTCGAACTCGAACGGAGAGTCCGGGTGGTTGGGTGTAAGATTCTTGGACAGTTGAGGCAGAAGCGGGAGCGGAGCCAGCCCCGTTAGAAGGTTGGTGTCCTCCTGGACATTCTGGACATTGGGTAGGGTGTTCTGGGTGTTCGGGAGGGTATTCTGAGGATTTGGAGGATTTGGCAAGGTGTTCTGACCAGTAGGTACCTGCTCGGGTAGTGGAGCCGCTGGTGGAGGAGGAACCTGATGTGAAGCAGACGCTGCATTCTGCTGTTGCAGCCTAGTGATCAGCTCGGCCTGCTGGGCCATGACTGCGGCTTGTTGTTTAGAAAATTTCGCTTGGCGGATGGCATCCTCTTGCATTTGTCTCATGCTCTCTTGCATCTGGCGCATCATCGCCTCTACCATTGATGTATTCTGCTGTTCCATCTGGATGACCGGTAAATGTACTTCTATGGCAGACACAGAAATCTCAACCTGACTGTTTACTGTCAAAGTAGCCCTCTGTCCTGGTAATCCCTGCTCTGACACACTGCGCCTCCTTGGCCTTCTTCTGGCAACTGGGGGTAGGGAGTGGAACACTGGATGTCCGTCAACGAGATCCTCGGATCGGTTGAGTCGGCGACCTCGTGTCCAAAGTGCTTGGGGAGTATCTGCCGGTTCGGAAGCAATCGTGCTAAAAACTGCCCTAGCAAAAAGATAATAAAGCGAAAAGGAAATAAATAACCAGATAAACGGGCAGCATAACAGCTTAAATTAAATACACACAACACACAGTCGGGCATACAACACGCAGTTGATAAGCTGAAAATACACTGCCCTCAATCATTGATCACTGTTCCTGTATCACTGTTCCCCAAAACTGAATCCGATATCCGCAGACAACTGATTCTCAGATACTGACTGATGCCCGCAGGCCTGATGCCCAAACTCATAGACTGATACATGCATTCCTGTAGAGACGCACTCTAAAGCACATAACAGATAAGTGAGAGCCAAAACACCCCTATGTTGGGGTAGGGTTTCCCTGTCCTATTTTGTCAGGAACTAGGGTTTTACTACGCACACAGCGGTTTCAAACAACCTATAAACGGGTAAGCAACCTGTCCTAGTTTGGAATGGTCACTATGGATCCGAATATGCACTAGGTCGAATGGTCAAAAGGGGTGCCCCGGTAAAACCGGGGTTTGTGTTCCCATGCTGTCAGAGCCCAGAGCCGATCAGCCTTATGGACATGCCTTGACAAGACAAGCCTCCGGCAAATCGTTCGGGAATGGCATATGGCAAACACGGTGTCCTAGGCGCACCAAAGCAAATGCAATGCAAAGAAACACACAAGTGTAGTCAAAACCAGATATCATGAGTTCGAGTCAAGTTCTCTAAATCCCCAGCAGAGTCGCCAGAAACTGTAGACGTCCCCGAACGCATCCCGGGCGAGGAGTGCGAGTCCCCCCCGTTCTGGTTCGATATTGGGTCACTACAGTTCGAAGGACTCAAATGTCGCGGTTCTTAATCTTGAACCAAAGAGTCCAAATCCGGCAAATTGTTTTGAAAACAGATTTTTTGAAAGAAGTGCCAAATATGGACTGCTTCGCCAGATACAGAGTCGCCACCTAAATATTTTTTAAATGGGAAATTTAGGAAACCCTGACTCGGTGCCAAAGGCCACGTGTCCGTCATCACCAAAGTTGCCTCGGCTCGGGAACTTGGGTACGATTGGGGAAGGTCACTTCGTGAGCACCCCCGCTCGCCCGGTCAAAGACCGGCCTCTACTAACCATGATATTTTATTTTGAAAACATTGTGAGTTCTTGTTCCGGTTATTAGCCTAGGTTACTATGTGATGCGCACAGCAAATAAGTATAGACTGGGCCGCCTGAACTGGAACAAAACATTTCATGTTTGTTTGTTTGAAAATGGTTTAATGGTGCTACCCGCAGGTAGGCTAAGACGTGGATTTGCCACCCTCAGGTGGGCTTAAGAAAACATGATTTTGCCACTATCTAGTGGGCTTAAAACGAACATTTGATGAATTGTTCCAATTCAAGTAACCCAATCTCCACCCACAGGCATTCAAGGTAGTTATATCACATAAGCACATAGCCTCATGGTAAGCATGCTATTCATGGCAACACTCACACGCATGCAAGGATGCTAAAGCATAAAACTCGCCGAGTACTCCAAGCCAAAACAGAAAACCGATTAGAAATCATGCATGATCGTAGTTATACAGTAATGCCTAATGCAACACATGCAAAAATGCAACTATAGCAGGCTCGACTTTTCTAAACATGGCATGTGGAATGCTACAACTAACACGTATTCAATTTGGAATTGAAATACAAATGCAGTTTGTATGATGTGCCGAGCCCGGTGCGTGCAAAACAGATGAATGAATGCAAACATGCTATCATACTGTATGCTAATTGAAACATGCCCTATATCTAACCATCATAAGCGGGTAAATAAAAGGGAAGAAAGACGTGGGGTTGGAAAACATACATCACACACACGCACACTTATTACAATTATGCCCTCGCGCAGAGGGTCCGAATAAATAATAATACAGTCCGAAATAAAAGAATAATACAGTCCGAATAATATACAAATTCCTAATTAACTAACGAATTAAACTAAGAAAGCTGTAAACTGGCATGCAAGCCAGGGGCTGCCTCGATTCTGATGAATGATGTATGTTGGGCTGCCTTTTCGGAAATCCACTGGGATGCCCAATTTAGCCTCTGTTTGCAATGTTTCTCGAAATGCGCGCCAGACTCCAAAAAGTTGCTGATTTTTGATATGCTGCAACAGAGAGCAGGAAAGGGGCATAGCAATGTATTTCACAAATATATGCATGCCTCGATCCTCGTGCCACCAATCACGCATCTCGATGCATGATGGCCGAGGAGCCGATTTGCACAACTCAATATGGGATGAATGCATATGAACACTACAACAAAACCTAACTCCATCATGGATAATCCGGAGTGTCGGTGACTCGGGAATTGAGACCCGTTCCGCCGCTCGGAGTGCGAAACGTGCCTCGTTTCCCGTGCTCGGGCTAACTCCTATCCCGAACACGATGCAATATGCATGATATGTATGAATGCAACTAAAATACAATCCTAGCATGCACAATGATATGAAAATGAGATGCCTTGAAATGTGTGCACACGGGCGCGCAAACCGAGACGGTGATCCTAAGGCATGAAATGGCATACGTAATGCAAAATGGACTTACACTAACACGAGCGGACCTCAGCCGCACTCACATAAGAGGCCGATGGATGAAAATGAAGCGCCTCGAAATGCGTGCACACGGGCGCGTAAACCGAGGCGATGGCCCTAAGGCATGAAATGACATGGAATATGATATACAATGAGACTAAAATGAGATGTCTCAAAATGCGTGCCCACGGGCACGCAAACCGAGAAAATGACATACGGAATGCAACAGGACTAAAATAAGATATGCGATGCAATATGGGCTTACACTAACATGAGAGAGCCTCAGCCACACTCACACGGGATGCCGTGAGATGAAAATGAAGTGCCTTGAAATGCGTGCACACGGGCGCGCAAACCAAGGCGATGGCATACGCAATGCAATGAGACTAAAATGACATACAGAATGCAAAATGGACTTACACTAACATGAGAGAGCCTCAGCTACACTCACATAAGAGGCCGTGAGATGAAAATGAAGCGCTTCGAAATGCGTGCACACGAGCGCGCAAACCGAGACGATGGCCCTAAGGCATGAAATGACATGGAATATGATATACAATGAGACTAAAATGAGATGTCTCGAAATGCGTGTCCACGGGTCCACGGGCACGCAAATCGAGAAAATGGCATACGGAATGCAACAGGACTAAAATAAGATATGCGATGCAATATAGGCTTACACTAACATGAGAGAGCCTCAGCCACACTCACACGGGAGGCCGTGAGATGAAAATGAAGTGCCTCGAAATGCGTGCACACGGGCGCGCAAACCGAGACGATGGCATACGCAATGCAATGAGACTAAAATGATATACAGAATGCAAAATGGACTTACACTAACATGAGAGAGCCTCAGCTACACTCACATAAGAGGCCGTGAGATGAAAATGAAGCGCCTCGAAATGCGTGCACATGGGCGCACAAACCGAGGCGATGGCCCTAAGGCATGAAATGACATGAAATATGATATGCAAACATGCAAATGGATTTCAGCACTCACAAATGATGCAAAACAGTCCTGAAAGGTGGGGAAATGACACCAAATGTACGGAATGGTCCCGAAATGCGATATTAAGCACCCGAAATGGCCTACAGCCATACTAAACATGCATAATATGGACACGGAATGAAAATACAGTAGCAAGGAAGCCCCAAGACAAGCATTTTTCAGTCATAAAAAGGGCTAAACAGCAAGCATACATAGGATTAAGCAAGAATGCAAAAATGGCCCCGCAAGAGGGGTATTGAAGCAAGTGATGCATACGATGCCCAAATGGAAAAGTACCCTTCTACAACACTGATGAGGGACTAAAAATATGAACATTTACAGTAGATTACATCCCCCAACTCAGTATGAAAACATGCTAAAAATGTCATGCAAGAACTAGGATACATAAGGCTATAACATGAGGTACCCCAAACATTCATCAAAACAGCAAAGACCCTTAATTAAATATGTCAAGAAGATCAAAATATGACTCTTTTCAGTTCTGATGATGGTCGAAAACAGAAGCTAGATAACCTTAAAAAAGCATGCAAAAATGGGGGTCAAAGAGGGATATAAAGACAAGCACAACATGGAGACCCCCAACAAGGTTGATCCCTTCTAAAATGTTGTAGAGGGACACAAAATAAGCTTATTCACAGTTCATGACATGCTCCAAAACAGACTACATGTAGGTCAAACAAATCATGCAAATTTACGGTAAATATGAGAGATTATGAAGCAAGTGCATGATAGAGAGGCCAAACAGGGTTGAGCCCTTCTTAAATGTTGAATAGGGGCTCAAAATAGGCCCACTCACAGTTTACATTATGCTCGAAAACAGATCAATCCTAGGCTAGAAAAAGAAATGGTACCAAACTTGAGAAGAAATGAGAGAGATAGAAATGGATATGTGTTTGTAAGCTTGAGGCAAGTCTTTAACTCTTGAGGGAGAGGGAGAGAGATGTATGCATGCAAGGATGGTGTATCAAAAGGTGTCCAATAGTGTAAGCCTTAAGGGATTAAGTTCCCTTGCATACAAAATATCCCCCGAAATCAGATATTTTGGGGGATACAGCTATACAGCTGTGAAACACACCTCCCAAGAAGCATGGCCGGCCTGCCACTTTTGTTGCAGGTGGCCGGCCGGCCACCCCCTATGGCCGGCCGGCTAGGGGCAAAATGGTCATTTGAGAATTTCTGGCCGGCCACCAAAGGTTGGTGTCCTCCCATGTGTGTACAACAAGACCCTATGGTTGGAAATTGGCAACTCTGAAACAGGAGAAACAACAAGCCACTTTTCAAAGAGGTTCAAAAATGGAAAAAAGAATTACTGGCCGGCCATGTGTTTTTAGGGTCCTCCCATGTGTGTACAACACAAATATGTGGTTTTGGCTCGAAGAAAAAGGCCCTAGGGTGTTCAACATTAGCCCGGAAGTGAGAAAAACGGGCGTCGGAGGGCGCCGGAAGAGCATAACTGGTTGCTAAGACAATTGCTGGCCTCCCACCCTTCACTGATCTTCCTGGTGATAAAACAGAGGTACCTGCCAAAAATGAACAAAAACCGATGCAAAACGAATGCTCGGGGGCCAAAACACGCAGTTCGGGATCCCGAAAACCGGCCGTTAAGCACCGAAAGTGGTGTTTGGCCACGAAGTGGGTATCTAAGCTCCCAGTGTCCCTCGAAAGGGAGTAAATGAGATGCATGCCAAAAACCAGAGGAATCGGAGATGGTTGGGTGGTCCCGAACCGAGGCACACGGCCCGACGGCTCTGAAAACCGGGAACCGGGCTCCGAAATGGACAAAATGGCCTACGGCCACGACATGTAGCCCACGGCCACTGAGAGATGGTCTACGGGACCTCTCCCTCCCCTCAGGAAAGAAAACAGAGAAAACCGTGTCCGGTTCGCAAACCGAGGCAAGGCACAGAAGAGAGTTCGGAAGTCCGGAGGCAGGGCGCACGGCCGCGACTCTGAGACTTCTGAACGAGCACAATATGCAACATCACCGAGCGCTCAATCGGTGACGTCTGAGTCTTAAGGTCGGTCAAAAATGGGGTGTCTACAACCCACAACAGTCTTACAGAGCTCAATCGACATCCACTTTTTCAGTGCTAAGTTTGGGTTCTAAGAGAAGTGGTTAGGGAGATTTGACTTGCTTTAAGTGTGGTTAGTTGGGCCATAAGTCTCCAGCTTGCCCACAGAGAGGGGGAGGGTAGCGATCTGCATCGTTTTCGGCTCGTTTTTAGAGCCAGAGTCAGGGGAGTGGGCATTTTCTCACTTGTTATCAGTATGGGCAGGCAGGGAACTTGAAGAGATTTTGCCCTTAGTTGGGTGGCACACCTGGTGTGTCTGGTTCGAGGCAAACACAAAGCCACCAGCTTGCACAGTTAGTTCAGGCCTCGAGGGCCAATCAGGGTGCCTCTTCGGCTCAGTCAGTGCATCAGACGTATGCTCCGAGGGGTGAGCAGGCGGAACAGAGACCTATAGGGCATGTGTATGTTGTTACCGTGCTAGACCTAGTACTAGTGCCTTCAGTAGTGAGAGGTACTTTCTTGTTATGCAATTCTATTGCTAATGTGTTGATTGATACGGGTGTATCCCATTCATTTATCTCATCTGCATTTGCATTGGCTTTAGGGTTAGAATTGGCTCGGTTAGCATCTCCACTTAGTGTAGAGTCACCTATTGGCGGTGAGATTGTTTTGGAACAAGGGTGTCGAGGTTGTGACATAGAGGTTGCCGGTCGCCGACTTCCTTTTGCATTTGTATTGATTGTAATGTCGAGTTTTAATGCTATTTTGGGTATGGACTGGTTGTCATCGGGCTGTCATATATTGTTAGCGTCAGAGGGTTACTGTATGTACCTTGAGCGGCGATTGTTTTTACTTCATGAGGGGACAGAGCCAATAGGGCTTTATCATCAGTGTATGATCCGCATGGACGGAGTGAGCTTAGTTGTCTTCTTGCGAACTTTTTGGGTAGTGAGTGTAATGAAGTCCTAGTTGAGTGGCCAAGGATAGTTTATGAATACCCGGATGTTTTTCCTAAGGATCTTGATAGTTTACCACTTCACTGAGGGATCGAGTTCTCTATTGATTTAGTGTCTGGGACGACATTGATTTCTATGGCACCGTATAGGTTTGCACCTACTGAGTTGAGTGAGTTGAAGATTCAACTCCAAGAACTGCTAGACAAGGGTTTTATCCGCCTTAGTACTTCAACTTGGAGAGCATCGGCTTTCTTTTCCAAAAAGAAATATGGCACTTTGCGATTGTGTATTGATTACCAAAAGTTGAATTGGGTAACTGTTAAGAACAAGTACCCAATGCCTCATATAGATGATTTATTTGATCAGTTGAAGGGGTCTTGTTGCTTTTCTAAGATAGACCTGAGATCGGGCTATCACCAGTTGAGAGTAAAGAAGGAAGATATCCAGAAGATGGCATTCCATACATGGTACGGTCATTATGAGTTCTTAGTGATGCCTTTTGGGCTAACCAATGCACCTGCCATGTTTATAAACTTGATAAACTGAATCTTCTGTGAGTTCCTCGGGTTGCTTAGAGCCCACAAACTGTATGCTAAGTTTGGAAAATGTGAATTCTGGTTGAGTGAAGTAAAGTTCATAGGCCATGTGGTATCCGGGAAAGGAGTGATTGTAGATTCATCTAAAATAAAAGCCATATAAGATTGGAAATGACCCAAGAATGCCTTTAAGATCCGTAGTTTCTTGTGGTTGACCGGGTATTACCATCGGTTTGTGAAAGATTTCTTTAGATTAGCTTCACCATTGACTAGATCGACGAGGAAAGGAATTAAGTTTGTGTGGAGTGAGACCTGTGAGAAGTCATTTCAAGAGGTTAAGGTTAGACTTACCACAGCTCCAGTATTGATTATTCCGGAGAGGGGTTTTGGACTATTGAGTGTATTGTGATGCTTCACAGGAAGGTTTGGGTTGTGTATTGATGCAAGAAAGAAAAATAGTAGCTTATGGCTCATGGCAGTTGAAAACACATGAGAGGAACTACCTTACTCATGACCTAGAGTTAGCAACAGTGATATTTGCCTTGAAAATTTGGAGGCATTATTTGTATGGTAAGAAGTTTGAAGTATTTTCTGATCGCAAAAGCCTGAAATATCTGTTTACACAGAAAGACTTGAATCTGAGGCAGAGGAGATGGATGGAGTTTATAGAAGATTATGACTTTAAGTTGCATTATCATCCGGGGAAGGCTAATGTTGTGGCCGATGTCTTAAGTAGGAAATTTATTCGTAGTGTAGCTAGTATTGTCATTCGGGAATGGGAGATGTTAGGTGCTATCGGTGAGTTTAACTTGCATCATGGCGAGTCCATTGAATCTGCAGTCTTTTTTTTTTTTTTTTTTTTTTCCAGTAGTTGCACAATCTACACTTGTGAACCGAGTGATAAAAGCGCAGAGGGGTGATCTTGAGGTAGAAACCCTCCAGGAGAAGATCTCTAGTGGGAAGGTAGAGAAAGGCTTCAATGTATATTCTGACTCGAGTGTTAGATACCTTGATCATCTTTTCATGCCGGAGTCTTGTCGAGAGGAAGTACTCTGAGAGTTTCACCACTCACGCCTTGCGGTGCACCTAGGAGTCACAAAGATGTATCGTGACCTTAGTCACCAGTTTTGATGGAGCGGTATGAAGAGAGATGTGGCCGTGTTTGTATCGAGGTGCCTCACCTGTCAACAAGTTATAACGATCCCAGTTTTACCCTGACCTTTATTGTGTTCCGAACTCGGGTTCTGTGATTGTCTATTGTCGTCTATGTCTTGTTTCCTCCCTTTAATTCTTTAAATTTGAGTTTTGGGACTTGTTGAACGAGTTTGGAACAGGTTGGTTGTCTTTTGGTATAAATGATTATTGCCTAGATTTTGGCCTCTTCGCTCGAGCGAGGCTTCTTGCGCTCGAGCGTGCATCTGTGTTGGGTGGTAGACCTGAAGCTTTACATTCTACGCTCGAGCGACACTTCTTGCGCTCGAGCGAGGCGACCTTTTTGTGTCTGGTTGCTCGAGCGATAACTCCTTCGTTCGAGTGAGCCTGGTGTACATCAGTTCACAGTAGCGCCGTTTTGCTTCATTTTTGAGCTCATTTTTCACCCACAAACCCTAAATCTACAGCTTCTCTCTCTAGAAGTCACATTCTCTCTAAGGTTTTATCTAAATCCATTGAGTTCTTGACCCTAGTGTCTTTGAGAATAAGGTAGAGGGCTTCAAGAGCTTCGTATTGATCTAAGTAAAAGTGGGTTTCGTCATTTTTGGAGTTCAACCTTGCTTTGCTCGTCTTCTGTTCTTGAGGTAGGGAATTTCTACACTCTAATATGGTTTTTAGCTTAGTTATTTGCTATTGTGTATAGATGATGAGATTTGGTTGTGGTTTGGACAAATCTAGGATTTGGGTGTGAAATGAAAAGAAGGGTTTTTGATGAAATTGACATAAATGGGTTTGAGATTTGGATACAATGTTGTATTGTGCCAAATTAGTTGTTTTTGGTGTGTGGGTTGATATTTGGGAATAAGGGGGATTTTGCCCTAATTTGATTAAATCATTATTTTGTATAAATAAATGGGATTAACATTGAAAATGTGACATCGGAAGGTTGTGGTTGTAAATGGTGATATTGGGTATGTAATATCTCACCTATGGAGGTTTTGAATAAACTATTTATTTTGATATTGAACATCCCTAACTATAATTGTTGTAGAAGTTACATGAGGATTAGGCGATTTAATGTTAATCCATTGTTGGTGTCATTGAATATGACTATGTTATAAATACATTGCATATGTATGTTTTTTGGGAGGAGAAAGGGCATGTACTCCATGTATGATTATGTTTATAAATATATTGCATATGTATATTTGTTTGGGAGGAGAAAGGGGATGGACTCCATTTAAAGCAAGTTGGCCAGAGTGTCCTGGGTGAAAGACTTGAAATTTTATATATAAATGGGTGCCGATTCCTTTGGACGAAATATCCGTAAAATGGCAAGTTGGAAGTGTTTATGTGTGTTTGAATAGTTGGAAAACCATTGACTTGTAGTCTCATTTTGGTTTTTGAAAGATAATGAATTTAACTCATGAATTGAGCGGCATATATAAATTGGAAATGAATTGAAGGGAAATGAAATGAGGTTAGGTCTTAGTGGCATATGAATATGCAGGCCTTGTGGATGTTGTAGTATCGGTATTGTTTATGCACCTAGTATTTATATCTTTGCTAAACCTCATATATTGTGTTAGATTATTTTTGCTGGGCTGTTGGCTCACCCTATACGGGAATATTATTTTCAGGTGCAGGTGAGGTGTTACCTCCAAGGCAATAGCATGGATGGACTCTCGGGAAGCAAGAGCTTCTTAATTATGCCTTATGTGTGCATGTTTGTTATTTGTAAAGCCAATGGCTTAAGATGTAATGAGCAAGACTCAATTTATGTAACCAAGCAATGATTTGGAAAGATATAAGCCTACATGGCATTTAACTGGTTGTTAAACAGTGAACTCTGATATATGAGAGTATGTTGTTTCTCATATTTATTTCGTATATGAGTTATCTTTATTGTATTATTTTAGGGGCATTACAACTTGGTATCAGAGCGTATCGGGTTTGAATACTTTGGGTACGTGGGAAGTGGTTAGTACCACAATGGGTTTGTCTCGCTTGATTGAGATGTTAGCATGTATTGTATGCTTATGTGATAACATGCTTATGTGCTTATATGGGTATGGAATTTGGTTCCTAAGATGTTGATTGAGTCTACGGGTTTGTGGAAGTCCTATTAGAAGAGCACTTAATCACTGCTATTTCTAATTGGAGCTCTAGCAACGCCGTGGGACGGTCATTATCTAGGAAGGAAATTCGTATGTGTTTATGTGATTACATGTCTATGTGGAGTGATTTATTGTTGTTCAATGTGTTAGAACACAAGTGAGTTAGCCTTGGCACGTTTGAAAATGTGCTAATACTCGTTGTTACCTTTATTAGGATGTTAGGATGTGGGCATGGTGGAAATAGGTGTGGTAGACCTAGAAGGCATGAGGTGCCTTTACCGGATGATATTCCGGCACAGGAAGAAGGAGTTGGTCAAGCCAATGTGGCCGAACCGGTTAATCAACAGGCCATAGATGCCTTAGCCCGCGAAATAGTCGGAGCATTTAGGGAGTCTATGGACATTCTCTGAGCTGAGAATCAAGTCCAGGCCCAAGCAGCTGAAACAGGGCCATCTTTCTTAAAAATGGAGTTTTTTCGGTCGAATCCAGATGAGTTTTTGGGTGATCCTAAGGAGCCATTGAAGGCAGATGAATGGCTAGAACAGTTAGTGAAGACATTCGAGATGCTTGGCATTGAGGATGATCAGTTGAAAGTGACCTTGGCGTCTTTCCAGTTGAAGGGGGATGCGGGTCAGCAGTGGAAGCATACGCGTGGGCGCATTGGAGAAACTTGGGAGGCTTTTGTTGAGGCTTTCCAAGACAAATTTCTACCTTCCACCGTTAGGGAGAAGTTGAGAGATCAATTCTCTAAATTGTTATAGTTGAACACTCTAGTGGCTGAGTTTGAGGCAACCTTGACTAGTCTGTCAAGGTTTGCACCTGAGTTGGTGGCGACTGAGGAGCACCGTTGTTTGGAGTTTGAAAAGAGGTTAAGGACCGGGCTAATTTATAAAGTTGCCGGTTCCATGACTAGAGATTATGGACGCCTTGTGTAGTCTGCAGCCCACCTTGAAACTATTATGCAAGCAGAAGATGAAAGGATGAGGGGCTCCAGGAGGAGTCAGGATAGTCAGGGAGACAGTAAGAGGCAGAGGGGTTCCTACCCTCAGCAGTCCCAGGGAACTCAGTCGAGGTCCACTTTTCCAATACCGAGGACAGGTTCTGGGAGAGGTAGGCAGGGATTTACTTGCTTTAAGTGTGGTCAGTTGGGCCACAAGTCTCCAGCTTGTCCTCAGAGAGGAGGAGGACAGCGAGCAGCATCATCTTTGGTTCGTTTTTAGAGCCAGAGTCAGGGAAGAGGCCAACCGCTCACTTGTTATCAGTGCGGGCAGGCGGGGCACCTGAAAAGGTTTTGCCCACAGTTGGGTGGTACACCTAGTGCGTCTGGTTCGAGACAGACACAGAGTTACCAGTTGACACAACCAGCACCAGCCTCGAGGGCCAATCAGGGAGCCTCTTCGGCTCAGTCTGTGCATCAGGCTTATGCTCCGAGGGGTGAGCAGGTTGAGCAGAGGCCTACTGGACGTATGTATACAGTTGTAGGGCCAGATTTAGAACCTGATCCTTCTATAGTGAGAGGTACCTTTTTGTTTTGCAATTCTGTTGCTAATGTGTTGATTGATACGGGTGCATCCCATTCTTTTATTTCGTATACGTTTGCATCAGTTTTGGGTTTGGAGTTGGCACAGTTAGCATCTCATATTTGTGTAGAGTCACCTATTGGTGGTCAGACTGTCTTGAGACAGGGATGTCGGGGTTGTGACATCGAGGTTGCTGGTCGTCGATTACCTTTTGCATTTGTATTGATTGACATGCTCAGTTTTGATGTTATATTGGGTATGGACTGGTTATTGTCATACCGGGTTGTTATAGATTGCTACCGTCAGAAGGTTACTGTATGTACCTTGAGCGGTGATTGCTTTTATTTCTTGGGGGACCGGATGGATAGAGTCTTATCACTGGTATATGATCCGCGTGGGCGGAGTGAACTTAGTTGTCTTCTTGCTAGCTTTTTGAGTAGTGAGTGCGATGAAATTCGGGTTGAATTGCCGAGGGTAGTTTGTGAATACTCGGATGTTATTCCCGAGGATCTTGTCAGTTTACCGTCTCACTGAGAGATCGAATTCTCTATTGATTTAGTGCTTGGCACGGCACCGGTTTCTATGGCTCCATATAGATTTGCACCTGCTGAATTGAGTGAGTTGAAGATTCAACTCTAGGAATTGTTAGATAAGGGTTTTATTCGCCCTAGTACTTCACCATGGGGAGCGCCGACTCTTTTTGCTAAAAAGAAATATGGAGCATTACGGCTTTGTATTGATTATCGAAAGTTGAACCGGGTTACTATTAAGAATAAGTATCCAATGCCTCGAATAGATGATCTGTTTGATTAGTTGAAGGGGTCTCGTTATTTCTCTAAGATAGACCTGAGATCGGGTTATCATCAGTAGAGTGTAAGAGAGGAGGATATCCCGAAGATGGCATTCCGTACGCGGTATGGCCATTATGAGTTTCTTGTAATGCCTTTTGGGCTAACTAATGCTCCTGCTGTGTTTATGGATTTAATGAATCGGATCTTCCGTGAATTCTTAGATCATTTTGTGGTTGTCTTTGTGGACGACATTCTGATTTATTTACCTTCTGAGGAGGAACACGAGGAACATTTACGAGTAGTACTTGAGTTGCTTAGAGCCCATAAGTTGTATGCTAAGTTCGGGAAATGTGACTTTTGGCTGGAAGAGGTTAAATTCCTAGGGCATGCAGTGTCAAGGAAAGGGGTGACTGTAGATTCATCCAAAATAAAGGCAGCGCAAGATTGGGCACAACCTAAGAATGCTTTCGAGATTCGTAGTTTCTTGGAGTTGGCCGGGTATTACCGTAGATTTGTGAAAGATTTCTCTAAGTTAGCTTCACCTCTAACTAAGCTAACGAGGAAAGAAATCAAATTCGTGTGGAGTGAGACTCGTGAGAAGTCGTTCCAAGAGCTCAAGATTAGACTCACCACTGCTCCAGTATTGATTATACCGGAGAGGGGTTTGGGTTATTCAATATATTGTGATGCTTCACGAGAGGGTCTAGGTTGTGTATTGATGCAAAAGGGTAAAGTGGTAGCCTATGGCTCACGGCAGTTGAAAATACATGAAAGGAATTACCCAACTCATGACCTAGAGTTAGCAGCAGTGATATTTGCCTTGAAGATTTGGAGGCACTATCTGTTTGGTGAGAAATTTGAAGTGTTCTCTAATCACAAGAGTCTGAAATATCTGTTTACACAGAAAGACTTAAATTTGAGACAGAGGAGATGGATGGAATTCATAAAGGATTATGATTTTGAGTTGCATTATCATCCCGAGAAGGCCAATGTTGTGGCCGATGCTTTGAGTAGAAAGCCAGTTAGCAATGTAGCTTTTATCGCCATCCGAGAATGGGAAATGTTGGGTACTCTTAATGAGTTTGACTTGCAACTAGGCGAGCCTGTTGAATTCGCAGCTTTGTTTTCAATAGTTGCACAACCTACACTTGTGAACCGAGTGTTGGAAGTGTAGAAGGGTGACCTTGAGGTGGAATCGTTCCGAGAGAAGATTTCCAATGGGAAGGTAGAAAGAGGTTTAACTGTGTATCCCGACTTGAGTGTGAGATACCGTGGCCATTTGTTTGTACCGGAGTCTTGCCGAGAGGAAGTACTCCGAGAGTTTCATCATTCGTGCCTTGCGGTGCATCCGAGAGGCACAAAGATGTATCATGATCTTACTCGCCAGTTTTGGTGGAGAGGTATGAAAAAGGATGTGGCTGTGTTTGTATCAAAATGCCTTACTTGTCAACAAGCGAAGGCCGAGCATCAGAGGCCAGCGGGTTTGTTGCAACCCTTGCCTATAGCTGAGTGGAAGTGAGAACATATCACGATGTATTTTATTGTGGGTCTTCCAAGGACTCAACGGGGTAGTGATGCCATCTGGGTGGTCGTAGACCGGTTGACTAAGTCGGCGCATTTTATTCCCATGCGCGTAAGTGACTTGGTAGATTATCTTGCTGACCTATATATTAGGGACATAGTGAGGTTGCACGAGGTCCCTGTGAAGATTGTTTCGGATAGAGATCCGCGTTTCACTGCTCGGTTGTGGCAGAGTTTGCAGAGTGCCTTGGGCACTAGATTGACTTTTAGTACTGCGTATCATCCTCAGACTGACGGGCAGTCCGAGCGTACTATTCATATCCTTGAGGATATGCTTAGAGGCTTTGTCCTTGATTTTAAAGGGTCGTGGGAGAGACACTTACCCTTAGTGGAGTTTGCCTACAATAATAGTTTCCAATCAAGTATTGGCATGGCACCGTTTGAGGCCTTGTATGGTCGATCATGTAGTTCTCCAGTGTGTTGGGTCGAGGTGGGTGATGCACCTTTGTTAGGTCCAGAGTTGGTTCGGGAAACTACGGAGAATGTTCCACTTATCTGTAAGAGATTAGTTACGGCTCAGAGTCGCCAGAAAAGTTATGCCGATCGTAGGAGGAGACCTTTGTCATTTGAGGTGGGTGATCATGTCTTTTTGAAAGTATCACCTAGATGGGGTTTGATGAGGTTTGGGAAGAGTGGGAAGTTATCCTCTCGGTTTATTGGTTCTTTTGAGATCCTTGAGCGGATTGGGAAGGTTGCTTACCGTTTGGCGTTACCGCCATAATTTTTCAGGGTTCATGACGTGCTTCATATTTGTATGCTTCGAAAATATGAGCCGGATCCATCACACGTGTTGGATTGGACCGAATTAGAGGTAGATGAGGATGCCTCGTATGAGGAGAGACCAGTAAGAGTCTTGGATAGACGACATCAAGTTTTACGAGGCAAGGCAATTCCATTGGTAAAAGTATTGTGGAAATATCACGGAGTCGAGGAAGCGACTTGGGAACGTGAATTACAAGTCCGAGAGAAATATCCAGATTTGTGTGTTGATGCATGAGCATGTATTGAGAATTTATTATATTAATGAAAAGTCTAAGCATTGTATATGTTTTAACTTATGAAAACATTGTATATGTTATGGTTGTTTGGAAAGAACATGGATTCAATATAAACATTGCTTATGTTTTGAGAATTTGGAATATTGATGATGTTGTATCATTTTTGGAAGCATTGTATTTGCTATGTACGATTTTTTTTTGAAAATTTGGACTTTGGTTAAACATTGTAAATATTTTGGGAAAATTAAAAATTTCATTTTAATTTGGGACTTGTGAATCGAGTCAGTGTGAATAGATGACCGGAGGATGGGCCATGGTGTTGAACTTGTGGGAATAACATGGTTGTGAATAGTTCAATTATGTTTTAGAGCCTGATTTGTGATTTTGGGGATGAAATTTCCTAAGGTGGGGATGTTATAACGATCCCGGTTTTACCCCGACCTTTATTGTGTTCCGGACTCAGGTTCCGTGATTGTATATTGTCGTCTATGTCTTGTTTCCTCCCTTTAATTCTTTGAATTTGAGTTTTGGGACTTGTTGGACGAGTTTGGAACAGGTTGGTTGTCTTTTGATATAAATGGTTGTTGCCCAGATTTTGGCCTCTTCGCTCGAGCGAGGCTTCTTGCGCTCAAGTGAGCTTTGTGAAAATGTTTCTTCGCTCGAGCGAGACTTCTTGCGCTCGAGCGTGCGTCTGCGTTGGGTGACAGACCTGAAGCTTCGCATTCTACGCTCGAGCGATACTTCTTGCGCTCGAGCGAGGCGACCTTTTTATGTCTAGTCGCTTGAGCGAGAACTCCTTCGTTCGAGCGAGCCTGGTGTACATCAGTTCACAGCAGCGCCATTTTGCTTCATTTTTGAGCTCATTTTTCACCCACAAACCCTAAATCTGTAGCTTCTCTCTCTAGAAGTCACATTCTCTCTAAGGTTTCATCTCAATCCATTGAGTTCTTGACCCTAGTGTCTTTGAGAATAAGGTAGAGGGCTTCAAGAGCTTCGTATTGATCTAAGTAAAAGTGGGTTTCGTCATTTTTGGAGTTCAACCTTGCTTTGCTCGTCTTCTCTTCTTGAGGTAGGGAATTTCTACACTCTAATATGGTTTTTAGCTTAGTTATTTGCTATTGTGTATAGATGATGAGATTTGGTTGTGGTTTGGACAAATCTAGGATTTGGGTGTGAAATGAAAAGAAGGGTTTTTGATGAAATTGACATAAGTGGGTTTGAGATTTGGGTACAAGGTTGTATTGTGCCAAATTAGTTGTTTTTGGTGTGTGGGTTGATATTTTGGAATAAGGGGGATTTTGCCCTAATTTGATTAAATCATTATTTTGTATAAATAAATTAGATTAACATTGAAAATGTGAAATTGGAAGGTTGTGGTTGTAAATGGTGATATTGGGTATGTAATATCTCACCTATAGAGGTTTTGAATAAACTGTCTATTTTGATATTGAACATCCCTAACTATAATTGTTGTAGAAGTTACATGAGGATTGGGCGATTTAATGTTAATCCATTGTTGGTGTCATTGAATATGACTATGTTATAAATACATTGTATATGTATGTTTTTTGGGAGGAGAAAGGGCATGTACTCCATGTATGATTATGTTTATAAATATATTGCATATCTATATTTGTTTGGAAGGAGAAAGGGGATGGACTCTATTTAAAGCAAGTTGGCCAGAGTGTCCTGGGTGAAAGACTCGAAATTTCATATATAAATGGGTGTCGATTCCTTCGGACAAAATATTCGTAAAATGGCAAGTTTGAAGTGTTTATGTGTGTTTGAATAGTTGAAAAACCATTGAGTTGTAGTCTCATTTTGGTTGTTGAAAGATAATGAATTTAACTCATGAATTGAGTGACATATATAAATTGGAAATGAATTGAAGGGAAATGAAATGAGGTTAGGTCTTAGTGGCATATGAATATGCAGGCCTTGTGGATGTCGTAGTATCGGTATTGTTTATGCACCTAGTATTTTATATCTTTGCTAAACCTCATATATTATGTTAGGTTATTTCTGCTGAGCTATTGGCTCACCCTATACGAGAATATTATTTTCAAGTGTAGGTGAGGTGTTATATCCAAGGCAATAGCATGGATGGACTCTCGGGAAGCAAGAGCTTCTTAATTATGCCTTATGTGTGCATGTTTGTTATTTGTAAAGCCAATGGCTTAAATGTAATGAGCGAGACTCAATTTATGTAACCAAGCAATGACTTGGAAAGATATAAGCCTACATGACATTTAACTGGTTGTTAAACAGTGAACTCTGATATATGAGAGTATGTTGTTTCTCATATTTATTTCGTATATGAGTTATCTTTATTGTATTATTTTAGGGGCATTACAATTTGATATCAGAGCGTACCGGGTTTGAATACTTTGGGTACGTGGGAAGTGGTTAGTACCACAATGGGTTTGTCTCACTTGATTGAGATGTTAGCATGTATTGTATGCTTATGTGATAACATGCTTATGTGCTTATATGGGTATGAAATTTGGTTCCTAAGATGTTGATTGAGTTTACGGGTTTGTGGAAGTCCTATTAGAAGAGCACTTAATTTTTTTTTTCTCATGGTACACCCTAATCAGTTATTCATATTCAAATTTCTGTATCCTTTTCCGCAAGAGATCAAAGTTATTTCTTCTTCATCTTTCCTCGAAAACTCTAACCCACCCTACCAAAACTCACCATAATCATCAACATCATTCACTTTGCTTGTTTTTGGTTTTCTAAAAATACTTTGAAGAAAATTTTACTTGCTTGTTTTCTATTTTTTTTTTATTTTTATTGAATTTTTTTAATATTTTAAGACTTTTTTTTTTTAATTTTTAGACATACCTAACATAAATACACATAAAAAGTATAATTTTGGGAAAAAATCTTTTACAAATTCACTAAATACCAAAAATATAAAAACAAATACAAGAATGTAGTATATTTTTCGTATTTTTATGTATTTATTAATTTTTAAAAATATTTTTTCACAGTTTTTTTACTTTTTAGATACATCTAGGTAAGGTGCATCTAAAAAAGTAAAAAAAAAATGCTTAAAATTTTAAAAATATTCACTAAAAATAAAAAAAATAAAAAAACAAAAAACTCAATTTTTAAAAAATTTAATCTAAAAAACTCAAACCAAACACACACATTGTTTTTTTTATTTTTTATTTTGAAACTTTAAACCCTAGAAGAAAGTTTGAACAAAATCAAATAATAGATAAGAGAAATAATCAAAATAATTTTTTAAAGCAACTCATCAAAAAGGAGATAAGTATTCATATAAAGAGGGTTTACAATTTTTGTAAAGCACCATCACTTATTTTCTATATGTTTTTTTGACAAAAATTAAAAGGCTCAGTAGTTAGATTAATAATAACATATTATTGGGGTTGTTCTTATTTTATCATTTAAATGGTATATTATTTGAGAACTACTCTTTCTTATTAGTATCTGATACTTATGTGCTTATAAGTTTTGTTTTTACTTTTCCATGAGCATTCTTGTAGATAATTTATAATGTAATAGGTTTTTTTTTTTTTTTTTTATTTTTTTCAGTATTGAAAAGTTTTATAATGCTTATGTAAAAATTTGGTTTTTTACGTATTTATAATGCTTATGTGCTTATAATTTTTTTTTTCATGTATTTGAGAATTATTTTCTGTATTGAAAAGTTTTTGAAATAATTTAGTCTTTTTAGTTTGTTTATTAGTTATTATTTGGGTTTACCTTGAGGGCAATTTGGGAAAAATAATAGGGTGTAATGAGAGTAAAATAAAATTTTAAATAATTAAATAGGGTGTACTTAGAAATTTGTAGTACTTAATAATTTTTTTGGTGTAAATAGAATCCCCCATTTTAAAGGGTCTCAAAAATTCTATTCGGCCCAATTGATAAAACACCCAATCAAATAAATTTATAAGTGTTAGTTGTTAGTCTAATTAAAAAAATAAAATATAAAATATATGTATATGTATTAGTCGTTTGTCTAATTCTGTGTGACCTATTTTTTTAACTCTCTTTATGGCCAAATTATGTGTTTTTTAGTGATTTTTAAAAATATTTTATGCAATTTTTATTTATTAATTTTGTGGATATATCTAATTAAGATAGACTTAAAAATTATAATATTTGTGATTTTTTTTTAAAAAAAGCTACCAAATACAAAAAAAAAAAAATAATAATTGCAAAATCAGATAATTATTTTTGAAAACTCTAAACCAAATAGGGTTATTTTTATTTTTATTTTTTATGAAAATCTAAATGGCTCCGAAAAATTATTTCGCCTTAGGTCCCAAAAGCTCAGGAACAGCCCTGGTGCCTCGACGTGGGAATTGTTCGGATGGCCACAGACGGAGAGTTGATTCAACTCTGTCTGGTCCTCTGTTACAGCTGCTGTTTTTGTGTCAATTGGTGCTTTCAGAATAGGGCTAGAGGTGGCTGTGTTGTTTTTATGGGTTTGGGTTTGTTTATTTTTCTTTCCTTATTTCTTCCCTTTGGATTGGGTTGATTTCTTGTCAGCCTGTGTTTCTTGGGTGAGAAGTGTGATGCATATGTTTGTGCATGCACTTTTTATACCAACATAGTTCGGATGAGTCGGGTGTGTTATAATGCATCCTTTGCACTTCTTTGGTTTTTATTAATGTAATTTCTGTTGAGTTCATTAACAAAGACATTTTTTTTTTACTGACAAAAAAACAAAAACATGTATAGTTATATAATTTGTTAGACATTTTGTTAGACATTGTTGTCACTAATAAAAATTTCAGAAAATTATTGAAAAGTTCACTCAACAATTGCCTAAGTCATAAAATTCAATGGATATTTTTTATTAGTGAAAAGTCTACATTTTGCTTTTAAGAATATTTTGTTTCTAATTTTACCCTTCTATTCGTTGAACCCCTATTTGTTGAATATTTTTGGATAAACTACCCATAGGTCCTAATATTTTGACTTAATTCTTATAAAGTCCTATTGTAAATAATTCATAATAAAATCGTCGCTAAAAATAATTTTTTTGTGGTGGTTTTTTGTATGTCTCTAAAAATTGACAATTAGTAACTTTTTTGTCACGATTTTTATAAATTGTCTCCAAAACTTACAATTAGTGGCACTTTTCTGTAACGAATTTTTCAAAATGTCGTTAAAAGTTAAAATTTAGTGACGATTTTTTTAAACTATCGCTAAAACTTATAATTAGTGACATTTTTTGTATAACGCCCTGAAATAATTACTATAAGGTATCCACAATATAGATTACATACAACACATGATAAGGTAATTATCCTCCATTAGTCCCAATCACTTTTACAAAAGAGTAACATATGCAGGTATAAATTCATAAGCCTAATCCTGAATCGATAACGTATATTATAGAATGAAAGTTAAACAAATAAGAAATGCTCTAAGGGCTTACAGCTTTCCAAGTCAATACTTGATTACAACAAAAATGGATTTGAGTACAATACAGTTAAAGCCATTGGCTTGTACAAAATAAGCATAATAAATACACAAAATGAAACTCTTGCTTCAAGTCCTCCCAAGCTATTGTCTTTGCGGAGGCATTTTATCAGCACCTGAACATGTTTTTCCCACATAGGGTGTGCCAAAGCCAATACAAATAATCCAACACAATATATGAATCTTAAAAAAGATATAAGGGTGAAATGCATATGCAATGCTCGTGCCAAAACATTTTATATATTTTTTCCAAAAATCATGTAATGCCAAGCTAATATCATAAGTCATAAATCATTTCCATTACAATAGAAAACAGGGCAGTGAATCACACTTTGGAATCTCAAAACAATTTCAACATTTCACGGAAATTTCGTCCGTCAAAAACCGTAAATTAGCACCCATGTAAACGTAGGCTCTACAAGCACTATTATTGTTATTTCACGGAAATATCGTCCGCGGGATCGGTACCCATGTATACGCACGGTTTTTAGGACTTTTACCGTGGACACTCAAGCAACTTAGTTCAATGAGACAACACATACTTCCCAAATTCACCAATTTTCTCAAAACGTTAAACATTTCTAATGTATAAATATGAAATAATGCTCGAGGCAAATGGATGAAACAATAGTTTCAATTCTCTAATTCTCATGCAATTTCTATAACAATTATAGCTATTCTCCATCAATAACCGCAAACAATATTTCTAAACAAATAAACGATTTTCAATAAAGACAAACTTTCCAAATCTCAAGATGTGAGTGATAATACATATCCAACTCACTATCCTCATTAATATCAATCCAATTTCACATTTCCAACATCAATTCCATTATTTATATAAAATCAATATAATATATATTTAGGGCAAAACCCTAGTTTCCTCCAAAACGGAACCCAAGTTTCAAAACCAATCATTCTATCACAACTCAACCTCATTTCAAATCCCACAACCATTTTGAAAAATCCATTTGAAAACCCCTCTTTTCATTTTAAACCCCAAAACCTAGATTTGTCCAAAAATCCCCAAATCACAATATTGTTTAAGAAATAACAAATAACTAAGTTAAATATCATAAAAGAGTGCAAAGAATCCCTACCTCAAGCTTAGAAGACGAGAAAGAGTGTGAAGGAAACTCAAAGACTTCGAAAATCAACTTTGCTCTGATTAGAATGAAGCCATCGTCAAGTTCTACCTTTATAACAAAGGGACACGAGTGAAAAGGTTGACGAATCTAGGTGTATTTGGGTGGAATAAATGAGTTTTAGAGAGAGAGAGTGAGAGAAAGTAGGGTTTTGAAAAGTTTAGAAAGAAATAGGTGAAAAAGTGATTAAAAAAGTGACTTTACGAACTGATATACGCGCAGACTACTCGAGTGCAACAAGTGTCGCTCGAATGACCAAACACAATAAGTTGCACCGCTCGAGCACAAGAAGCTTCGCTTGAGCGAAGAATACCAAATCCCAGAAGTTTTACAGACAGAGAATCACCGCTCGAGTATAAGAAAGCTCACTTGAGCGAACACCGCTTGAGCACAAGAAATACTACTTGAGCAAAAAATGCTAACTCCCGGTATCTCTGCAAACCTACAAAAGTACTGAAGTTCACAAGGGTCGTTCGAGGCCAAGAAGTCCACTCGAGCAAAGAAGCAAAATTCTGGGCAGTAACAATTTGAAAAATAAGCTACCAACTTGTTCTAAACACAACCAACACATCCCAATAGCCAAACTCAAAGATAAATAAGGGGAGATAAGACAAGAACAACAATATAAGGCAATGAAACCCGGATCCAAGACATCAAATGGGTCAGGTCTAAACCATAATCGCTATAACCTCCTCCCTTAAGGAATTTCGTCCCCGAAATTTAAAATCAAACATTAAAACCATGTTTAAACCAATTACAACAATGATAATAAATTTAAATTCACCAACATGACCCATCCACCTGTCATCCATTCCCATCAATATAATAAACGATTTTTCAATACTGAATATACAATTCATATTTTCAAAACATATACAATGTTTGTATTACATTAACATAACAAAGTTTTCAATACATGTTCAAACATCAACAAATAAGTCTGGATATTTCTTACGGACTTCCAACTCACGCTCCCAAGTGGCCTCCTCAGCCTCATGGTGTCGCCACAACACTTTTACCTAAGGAATCGTCTTGCCTCACAAGACTTGGTCTCGAGTATTCAAAACTCTAATCGGTCTCTCCTCATATGAGGCATCCTCGTCTACTTCTAACTCAGTCTAATCCAACACGTATGAAGGATCCAGTTCATACTTCCGAAGCATACAGATATGGAACACGTTGTGAAGCCCTAAAAGCAGTGGCGACAAGGCCAAACGGTAAGCAACATCCCCAATTCGTTCTAGGATCCCAAAAGGCCTAATAAACCTAGGAGACAACTTTTTGCTCTTCCCAAACCTCATCAAACCCCGTCTATGTGATGTCTTCAAGAAGACGTGATCTCCTACCTCAAACGACAACGGTCTCCTCCCACGGTCGGCATAGCTCTTCTAACGACTCTAAGCCGTAACCAACCGCTTACGGATAAGTATAACTTTCTCTATTGTTTCCTGTACTAACTCTGGACCTATCATAGGTGCATCACCTACCTCGGCCCAACACACAAGAGATCTACACAATCGGCCATACAAGACCTCAAACAGTGTCATGCCAATACTCGACTGGAAACTATTGTTATAGGCAAACTCCACTAAAGGCAAGTGTCTCTCCCACGACCCCTTAAAGTCAAGAACACAATTCCGAAACAAATCCTCTAGGATTTGAATAGTACACTTTGACTGCCCGTTAGTCTAGGGATGATAGGCGGTACTAAAAGTCAATCTAGTGCTCGAAGCATTCTGCAGGCTCTGCCACAACCGTAAAATGCGGATCCCTATCCGAAGCAATAGTCACAGGGACCCCATGCAATCGAACAATGTCCCTAATGTGGAGGTCAGCTAGATAAACTATCGAGTCCTCAGAAGACCTAAAACAAAGTCCATTGTGACATGCTCTCGCTTTCACTCGGCTATAAACAAGGGTTGCACCAAACCTGCACAAACACTGTTATGTCTTTCTTCATCCCCTTCGACCAAAACTGGCTACTAAGGTCGTGATACATCTTTGTGCCTCTTGGATGCACCATAAGGCGTGAATGGTGAAACTCTTGAAGTACCTCCTCTCAACAAGACTCCTGCATGAAAAGACGATTACGATATCTAACACTCAAGTTAGAATACACGTTCAAGCCCTTCTCTACCTTCCCACTAGATATCTTCTCCCGGAGGGTTTCTACCTTAAGGTCACCCCTCTGTGCTTCTATAACTCAGCTTACAAGTGTAGGTTGTCCAACTGCCGAAAACAAAGTTGCTGACTCAACAGACTCGCCAAGATGTAAGTCAAAATCACCAATAGCACCCAGGATCTTCCATTCCCAGATGACAATGCTCGCTACACTGCTAATGGCTTTTCTACTAAAAGCATCGGCCACAACATTGACCTTTCCCGGATGATAGTGTAACTCAAAGTCGTAATCCTCCATAAACTCCATCCACCTCCTCTCCCTTAAGTTCAGATCTTTCTGTGAAAATAAATACTTCAAACTCTTATGATTATAAAACACCTCAAACTTCTCACTATAAAGGTAATGCCTCCAAATTTTTAAAGCAAAGAGCACAACTGTTATTTCCAAGCCATGGGTAGGATAGTTCCTCTCATGTTTTTTCAATTAACGTGAGCAATAAGCTACTACCTTCCCCTCTTGCATCAAAACACAACCCAAGTCTTCCCGTGATGCATCACAATACATAGAATAACCCAAACCCCTCTCCGGAATAATCAACACTGGAGTTGTGGTAAGTGTAACCTTAAGCTCCTGAAATGACTTCTCACAAGTCCCACTCCACGCAAACTTGATTCTCTTTCTCGTCAGTCTAGTCAAAAAAGAGGCTAACTTAGAGAAATCCTTCACAAAACGACGGTAATACCTGGCTAACCCCAAGAAACTATGAATCTCAAAGACATTTTTAGGTTGTTCCCAATCTTGCATTGCTTCTATCTTAAAAGAGTCTACAGTCACTCCTCCCCCAGATACCACATGGCCTAAGAATTTCACCTCCTTCAACCAGAACTCATACTTTCCGAACATAGCATACGGTTTGTCAGCTCTAAGCAACTCAAGCAAAATTCACAGGTGTTCCTCGTGTTCCTTCTCGGAGGGTGAATAAAACAAAATGTCATCAACAAAGACGACTACGAAACGGTCTAAGAACTCATGGAAGATTCGATTCATCAAATCCATAAACATGGTCGGTGCATTAGTTAACCCAAAATGTATCACTAGGAACTCATAATGGACATACTGCATACAGAATGCCGTCTTCTGGATATCTTCCTCCTTCACTCTCTGTTGGTGATAACTCGATCTCAGGTCTATCTTAGAAAAACAACAAGGCCCCTTCAACTGGTCAAACAAATCATCTATACGAGGCATTGGGTACTTGTTCTTAACAGTTACCGATTCAACTTCTGGTAATCAATACAAATTCGCAATGTACCATCCTTCTTCTTGGCAAAGAAAGTCGGTGCTCTCCAATGCGATGTACTAGGGCAGACAAAACCTTTATCTAACAATTCTTGGAGTTGAACCTTCAACTTACTCAACTCGGCGAGTGCAAATCTATACAGTGCCATAGAAATCGGTGTCGTGCCAGCCACTAGATCAATAGAGAACTCAATCTCACGGTGAAGTGACGAACTAGTGAGATCCTCAGGAAAAACATTTGGGTATTCACAAACTACCCTTGGCAAATCAACTCGAACTTCATCACACTCATTACCCAAGAAGGTTGCAAGAAGACAACTAAGCTCACTTCGACCTCGCAGATCATACACTGGCGACAAAACTCTATCAACCCGGTCCCCCAGAAAATAAAAATAATCACCACTTGAGGAGCATACAATGACCCTTTAATAGTAACAGTCTATAATGGCCCTGTATGAGGACAACCAAATCCATGCCCAAGATGGCTTCAAAACGTGACATACCAATCAATGCAAATGAAAAAAGAAGTCAGCGATCGGCAACCTCTATATCACAACCTCAACACCCCTGGTCCAAATCAACTTTACCACCAACATGTGACTCTACCGTGAGTGGAGTTACTAATCGAGCCACTTCTAACCCCAATGTCGATGCAAATGAAGATGAGATAAAAGAATGAGATGCACCTGTATCAATCAACACATTGACAATAGAATTGCATAACAAAAAAGTACCTCTCACAATTGAAGATGCTGGCACTAAGTCTGGCATGGTAATAGCATACACACGCCCCGTAGGTTTCTGCTCCACTTGCTCACCCCTCGGAGCATAAGTTTGATGCACTGATTGGGCAAAAGAGGCTTCTTAATTGGCCATCAAGGCCTGTGTTGACTGTGCAGGCTAGTGACTCTGTGTCTGTCTCGAACCAAATGCACCAGGTGTGCCACCTAACTAAGGCCAAAAGCTCCTCACATGCCCTGACTGCCCACACTGATAACAGGTAGGCGGCTGCCCTCTCCCCTGACTCTGGCCCTAAGAATGAGCCATAGACAGTGCTGATTTTTGCCCTCCCCCTTTCTGCGGCAAGTTAGAGACTTGTGACCCAACTGGCGACACTTAAAGGTGCTGACAAAGGCCTCCCAAGTTACTCTGATGCGCCCACACACACACTTCCACCATTGACCCGCATCTTTCTTCAACTAGAAGGATGCTAAGGTCACCCTCAAACCGTCATCCTCGATGCTAAGCATCCTGAACGTCTTCACCATCTACTATAACCACTCATCTGCCTTCAAAGGCTCTTTCGGGTCACCTAAAAACTCATCTGGATTAGACTGGAAGAACTCCCTCTTTAAGAAAGATGGCCCTGTCTTCGCTACTTGGGTCTAAACTTGATTCTCAACTCTGAGAATGTCCATGGATTCCCGCAAGGCTCCGGCCATTTCACGGGCTACAGTACCCATGGCCTGCTGACCCACTGGTTCGGCCACATTGGCCTGACCAACCCCTTCTTACACCGAAATCTCATCCGGTAACGGCACCTTCTACCGTCTAGGCCTGCCATGCCTACTACCACCATGTCTGCATCATGACATCCTAATAAAGGTACAAAAGGAATTAACACATTCACAATGTGTCGAAGCTAACTCGCTCGCGTCCTAATGCAATGGACAACATATATTTCACTCCATATAAGCACGTAGTCAATAAACACGAACGGATTTTCTTCCTAGATAATGATTATCCCACGACATTACCAGAGTTCCAATTAGTAATAGCAGTGATCAAGTGCTCTTCTAATAGGACTTTTAGAAACTTGTAGACCCAATCAATATCTTAGAAATTAAATCTCATACCCATATGATCACATAAGCATGTTATCACAAAGCATACCAATCATACAAACATCTTTATCAAGCGAAATAAACCTATTGTGGTAAGAACCATTTCCCACGTACCCAAAGTATTCAAACCCGGTACGCTCTTATACCAAGTCAAAATGCCTCGAAATAATTACTATAAGGTATCCACAATATAGATTACGTACAACACTTGATAAGGTAATTATCCTCCATTAGTCCCAATCACTTTTACAGGAGAGTAACATATGCAGGTATACATACACAAGACTAACCCTGAATCTATAGCATATGTTACAAAATAAAGAAATAGAATGAAAGCTAAACAAATAAAAAATTCCCTAAGGGCTTACAGCCTTCTAAGTCAATACTTGGTTACAACAAAAATGGATTTGAGTCCAATACAGTTAAAACACTTGGCTCGTACAAAATAAGCATAATAAACACACAAAATGAAGTTCTTGCTGCAAGTCTTCCCAAGCTATAGCCTTGGCGGAGACATTTCATCAATACCTGAAAATGTTTTTCCCACATAGTATAGCGACCCTAGTTTAAATCTGACCCATTGATGTTTTGGATATGGGTTTCATTGCCTTTTATGGTTGTTCATGTCTTGCTTCTGCTCATTGTTTATTGGGTTTGGTTATTGGAGTGTCTTGGTTGTGTTGGGAATAGGTTGGTGACTTGTTTCTCAAGCTGCTGTTGCTTAGAATTTTTCTTTTATGCTCGAGCGGCACTTCCAGTGCTCGAGCGGTCATTGTGAACTTCCAACACTTTTGTAAGTCTGCAGAGATACTGGAGTTGTCATTCTTTGCTTGAGCGGCCATTCTTGCACTCGAGCGGTGTTCACTCGAGTGATACTTCTTGTGCTCAAGCAGTGGTCACTCGTTTGTAAAACTTCTGAGAGTTTGTGTTCTATGCTCAAGCGACATTTCTTGTGCTCGAGCGGTCACACTTTTTGTGTCTGGATGATCGAGCATCACTTCTTTCGCTCGAGCGGTCTGCCCGTCTATATAAGGCCGTAATGCGCTGAAAAAGTCACTTTTGTTTTTCTCTCTCTTCTCTCTCTTCCTTTTTCACCATTTTAAGGTTTATTGGACCTAAAAGCTTAGGTTTCATCTAGTTACACCCATTTTCTATCCCTAGTCCTATAGATCAAAATGTAAAGGGTCGTGAGGGCTTCCTTTCGATCTGAGCGGATTGTGTTTTCGTTGCTGGCAGATTTTCGGCTTCTCTTCCATTCGCTTCAAGAGGTAGGGATTCTTGAGCTTCTTTTCAATACCTATCTATAGATAGACTAGTGGTATTTTTACTACATTTAAAAGTATAGTTTATGGTTGATTATGTTAAAAAGCATATGAGTTGATTTGAGTTTAAATTGGTGGGTTTATGGGATATGTTTAAATTTGATTTTGGGTTATAAAAAAAAATGTTTAGGATATAGGATTAGAAGGGTTTGGTATTCCATCCGTAAATTGTAGAATGTTGAAGAAAGGTTTAGTGTAAATTGCAAATTGGGGTTATGTTGTGGTTGGTTACCAAATTGGGATTTTGGGGCTAATGATAGCATGTTTTGGTCATTGTTGTGCAAATTGGGAATTGGAGTAGAGAAGCCCCATTTTTAAAACGAATTGGGATTAGCTATCTTTTTATAAAACTTGAGATTTTGCGATGAACGGGAATGTAGAATTACCTAAGGGTGTATCTATTTTTGAATTATGTAATTGGCGTCTAGAGTTTGTCCTTAGCCATTGGTAGAGGATGGTATTGATTGTTGTTAGATATATGCCATTTGTACTAGTGTAGGATGGACCATGTGATATGAGATGATATGTTGTTGGTTGTAAGTAAACAATGTGAATAGACAATTCCATTGTTGAATTATGAATTATGTTGTTAAAGAGGAAATTGGAGCGTTTATAAATGTTGTTTCCGTTGTGAGACTATTATTGAATAGTTATGGTCCTGATGTTTAGTACTCCATGATGTGTTTTGGGAATGTTTGAAATAAAGGAAAACCCGTGTGGAACAGTGGTTCGCGAAGTATATTTTAAAAGAAATGAGTTAATATAATTAACTAATTGTGATTGTTATGGTGGCGCTCGGACTAGGTGTATGTATTACACTGTGTATTCTTGATGTCGGTTAGCGTGATTATAATTTTATTGTGATGATGTTTGGGGGTCCGTTTCTCGCCTAATTAAGCTGGCAAAGCGGGGCGCCTTGACAGAGGTTTCCTCGTCCCTTCCGGTTTATGCCGGGTAAAGTGTGAAAGGGGGTCCATTTCTTGCCGTATCTTAGCCGGCAAAGCGTGGTGTATTGTGATAGGTTCTTCGTTCCCTTCTGGTTTGCGCCCAGTAAAGTATGACCTGAGGAGCACCTCCTTCCAGGTGAGGCCGATAAAGTGTTATGTGTTATTTGCGTTATTGAATCTGCCATCTGTGCTATAGGCCGGTGGAGATGGAATTGGTAGCATGTATTACTTCAAATGTTTCTTTAGAACGTACATGTGTTATTGGCATTCATGCTGTGATGGTCTTTTAGTCCATGGGCTGGTGGTTGAGGAAGAGAATGGATATATTGGGCGCAGTTGCGTGCCGCGTAATAGGATGTGGAGTTGAGTTATGACTTGTATGTGGGGTTGTGTTTTCAGAATAGATGTTTAAGTGAGATTCCCTTATGCTAATGTGGAAAAGTTTTATAAAAGAAAGAATGGGGTTTTGAAATGTTTGTTTTTTGGGAGAAGAAAAAAATGAAAATGTAAATAAGAATGAATGATTTGTCTACTGTAATGCTTCAAGAGGAGTCTTTGAGAAAAACTAACTTATATGGTTATACTTTTGGATATTAACTACCATGTTATGTATATTGTATATTAGGGTGCGTGCATGATCATTTTATCTATATGTTGTGATTGGTTAGGATCTTCGGGATCTCTACTGGACTTAGTGCTCATCCCACGTGTTGACAATCTTTTTTAGATACAAGGCTGGAGGATTATTCATGACTAGAAATCTCTTAATTGTTGGCCACGAGGCCCTTTACTTGTAGGGCGAGTGCCATGCATTGTATAAGGGTAAATCCCTTTTGTTTTGATTATTGTCATTTAATGTAAGCTTTAGGGAATCATGTCATGTTTCAATTCTGTATCATTATCATTATTGTGAGAGAATGTTATTATTTATTCTTGTTCATATTCCCTTATGGAAGGAATTAAAATGAAATTATTATTATAAAGGATTTGGTAATAAACTCAAGTAATAAAAGTTAGGGCGTTATAACTTGGTATCAGAGCGAGTCGAGTTGAATACTTTGGGTTTGTGGGAAGTGATTTTACCATAATGGGTTTGCCACGCTTGGTGAGGATGTTACATATAGATGATTTATGTGTTAGGGCTTTATATGTTGCATTTGTGTGAGCATGGGATTAAGTTTCCTGGATAATGCTTGTCACCAGTGAACTTACTTTGATTTTTTATTGGAAACACGCCTGATCAACGTGGTTTCTGATAGGAATTCCTTGAGGGTTTCGAGGCGAGTAGTTATCTTAGGAACTTGATTCGATTATGTGATTAAGTGTTTAATTGTCTCTATGTGATAGAATTATATGTTTTAGGGCTAAGTGTGTCTTGTAACTTAGCGGGGGTTAGTGTGTGCCTCGAGCAAGACCGTTGTGTTATTAGTTTGTTGTGGTTTTGGTTTTATAGGATGTCTTCTCGAGGGAGTAAAGGTCGTGGGGGAAGTAGGAGTGTCGGTAGAGACACAATTGTTCCATTAGTACTTGTCCCCTGCAGCGTCGGCTGTGGGTGAGGAAGTTGCACACGAGATTGTGAGAGCAGTGAGAGATGCTCTAGCTCACAATGAGGGGGACCATGAGCATAGCCTTAAGTTGACCAAGGAGTTCCTTAGCTCCAATCCATCTATGTTTTTGGGGGAACTTAAGTCGTTGGAGGTTGATGACTGGTTAAAGCAGATTACCAAGACTCTTGATATGCTCAGAGTTGAAGACGAAGAGTTTAGGGTTGTGTTGGCTGGTTTCCAACTGAATGGAGATGCTGGTTATTGGTGGAAGTTTGCGCGAGTTTTTGTGGGCACTACTTGGGTTGCATTCACCGAGGCCTTTTTGGCTAAGTATTTTCCTCCTTCCGTTCTGGAAAAATTGAGGAACCAGTTTGTTAAGTTGCGCTAGGAGGATACTCCTTTGGCACTGTTTGAGGCGAGATTCGCTAGTTTGTCGAGATTTGCTCCAAAGTTGGTTGCAACAGAGGAGCAACGTTGTCTTGAGTTCGAGGGAAAGTTGTGTGATGATATTTGGGGAAAGGTTACCGGGGCAATGCATAAAGATTATCACGCCTTGGTAGAGGTAGCGACTCACGTGGAAGTTGTTAATTGTAGCGTTGGTCAGGATGAGGAGGAAGAGGTCATACCAGAAAGTTCAACAGTTCGGGGAGGTAGTAGATCTAGTAAGAATTGAAGACGGGCAAGATCTCAGGCACAGGTGCAGTCAACGCCTCAAACTACTTTTGTTTCTTCAGACGCGTCCTGTGGAAGGTCTAGTTAGACTCAGGCGTCCTCCAGTTAGTCTCGAAATAGGGGACCACCTTGGTGTTCTAGATGTGGTTGGACGGGCCATGTTTTGGCATCGTTACCCTCTATGGGAGCAAAGCCAGTTTTAGTAGCCCAAGCGGAAGAGTAGTAAGGTTGGAGGTATGATGGAGTTTTAATGCTTTGTAAGGTAATCTGATGTTATCTTATGTAGGGTTGTAACCCTATGAATGTTGTTTATGTTTATGTGTATGTGGTCGTAAACTCAAATGGTGTGGTTATGTTATTAACCTTGCATTTATTGTAATGTATTGAAAGATGTTGTAAGGATTCGAAATCCTAGTTTCATTGTGCCTTATCGATGTCATAGGAGAGCGTGTGTTGGCTTGTGATGTCTTAAATTGGTCTCATATTGCTTGTTGAGCGGCAGGGGTGTACTTTGCATTGTGTTTAGTCTTGGGGTAAAGAGGTATGGTGATAATGTTTTGTTTTGGACTTGGAGTTGTGAGAATAGAGGATTGGTGGTTTGGTTGGTATGGGTGTGTAGAACCGATTGAGTTAGGGTAACGTGTCAGTGTGTAAATTTTGAAAGCGCTTTTGCACCATTGAATTATGTTGGTTAATATTACTGGTGTTGTGTTTGTTTGAAACTTTCGAGATTTGGGAAGCTATTTCTGTTGTATTATCTCTCTTGGTACCGCGTATTTATTTCTTTTCATTGTTGTTATAGAAATGCATATATTGAATTGTGGAATCACCGTGGATGTGATGGACGTGATTGGGTGATGGTTGAGGTTCACTGGATGTTATTGGAAAATGAACTGGAAAGTGAGTTTTGGTGTTATGGCCTCTTGTGGCATTTCATTTTAACTGAAAACTTTGGGTTTGAAATTTCACAGGTTGTCTGGAGAAAATGTTTGCGAAATAATTGATCTTCTTGGAATTTTGGAACAAAATTTTGTCGGAAAATGGTGTGAGTTTGAATAACTTTTGGAAAACAATGTAAGTGATAAAGAGTTTTCAAATTAATAAGAAAACTGTTGTTTTAACGGATTTATGTGATTGTTTTGCTTCACCTTGTAGGGGTGAATTGTGTTATGAGTTAGTTTTACTTAGTGATGACGTATTTTGGGTTTGAACGAGTACGATCTAGGTTGTTTTTGGTGGTGCAGGAGAGTTGTCTCCATAGACCGTGATTTGTGGGTGTAGTGCTCCTTGGTTAGAGTTGCTTAAGAGTTTCTAGTTGTGAGTGTGGTTTTTCCTCTAATGTTCGAGTGTAGGGAGCTCGGTTTTGTTTGGTTGGTTGTGGGTGGCTGGAACTCGGTTGGCGTTGGGGGGTACGGGTCACACGGTTGTTTGGTTTAGTCTATTGGATCCCATCGGGTATGTGGGTCATAGAGTCAGTTGTGACTTCTTTCTTGTTGGGTGTTGCTTGGGGGACTTTGGGGGCACTAAGGCATTGGACCGAGATCCGGGGAAAGTATCCCGCCCATGGATCTAAATTTGGTTTTCGTGGGTGTTTTTCTTCTCACTATTGGCTACCTTGTATTTTATCATCCTCTCTAATTTCGGGAACAAAATTCCTTAAGGGGGGAGGTTATAGCAACCCTAGTTTAAATCCAACCCGTTTTGGATCCGGGTTTCATTGCCTTTTATGGTTGTTCATGTCTTGCTTATGCTCATTGTTTATTGGGTTTGGTTATTGGAGTGTCTTGGTTGTGCTGAGAATAGGTTGGTGACTTGTTTCTCAAGCTGCTGTTGCCTAGAATTTTTCGCACTTCCGCTGCTCGAGTGGTCATTGTGAACTTTCAGCACGTTTGTAGGTCCGCAGAGATACTAGGAGTTGTCATTCTTAGCTCGAGCAGCCATTCTGGCGCTCAAGCGGTACTTCTTGTGCTTGAACGGTGGTCACTTGTCTGTAAAATTTCTGAGAGTTTGTATTCTATGCTCGAGTGACATTTCCTGCACTCGAGCGGTCACCTTTTTGTGTCTAGACGCTTGAGCATCACTTCTTGTGCTCGAGCGGTCGGCGCGTCTATATAAGGCCGTAGTACCCTGAAAAAGTCATTTTTTGCTTTTCTCTCTCTTCTCTCTCTCCTTTTTTCACCATTTTAGGGTTTCTTGGACCTAAAAGCTTAAGTTTCATCTAGTTACACCCATTTTCTACCCTTAGTCCCATAGATCAAAATGTAGAGGGTCGCGAGGGCTTCATTTTGATCTGAGCGGATCGTGTTTTCGTCGCCAATGGATTTTCGGCTTCTCTTCCCTTTGTTTGAAGAGGTAGGGATTCTTGAGCTTCTTTTTAATACCTATCTATAGATAGGCTAGTGGTATTTTTACTACATTTAAAAGTATAGTTTATGGTTTATTTTGTTAAAAAGCATATGAGTTTATTTGAGTTTAAATTGGTGGGTTTATGGGTAATGTTTAAATTTGATTTTGGGTTATTAAAAAAAAAAAATGTTTAGGATATGGGATTGGAAGGGTTTGGTATTCCATCAATAAATTGTAGACTGTTGAAGAAAGGTTTTATGTAAATTGCAAATTGGGGTTATGTTGTGGTTGTTTACCAAATTGGGATTTTGAGGCTAATGATAGGAAGTTTTGGTCATTGTTACGCAAATTGGAAATTGGAGTGGACAAGCCTCATTTTTAAAACAAATCGGGATTAGCAATCTTTTTATAAAACTTGAGAGTTTGCGATGAACGGGAATGTGGAATTACCTAAGGGTGTATGTATTATTTCGGATTATGTAATTGGCATCTAGAGTATGTCCTTGGCCATCGATAGAGGATGGTATTGATTGTTGTTAGATATCTGTCATGTGTACTAGTGTAGGATGGACCATGTGATATGAGATGATATGTTGTTGGTTGTAAGTAGACATTGTGAATAGACAATTGCATTGTTGAATTATGAATTATATTGTTAAAGAGGAAAATGGAACGTTTATAAATGTTGTTTCCGTTATGAGACTGTTGTTGAATAGTTATGGTCTTGATGTTTAGTACTTTATGATGTGTTTTGGGAATGTTTGAAATAAAGGAAAACCCGTGTGGAACAGTGGTTCGCGGAGTATATTTTAAAAGAAATGAGTTAATGTAATTAACTGATTGTGATTGTTATGGTGGTGATCGGACTAGGTGTATGTATTACATCGTGTATTATTGATGTCGGTTAACGTGATTATATTTTTATTGTGACGAGGTTTGGGGGTCTGTTTCCTACCGTGTTGAGCCGGCAAAGCGTGGCGCCTTGATACAGGTTTCCTTGTCCCTTCCAGTTTGCACCTAGTAAAGTCTAAAAAAGGGGTCCGTTTCCCGTTGTATCTTAGCCGACAAAACGTGGCGTCATATGATAGGTTCTTCGTTCCTTTCCGGTTTGCGCCCAGTAAAGTATGACCCGAGGAGCACCTCTTTCCGTGTGAGGCCGGAAAAGGGTTATGTGTTATCTACATTGTTGAATCTGTCATCTGTGTTGCAGGTCAATGGAGATGGAATTGGTAGTATGTATTACTTCAAATGTTTCTTTAGGACGTACATGTGTTATTGGCATTCATGCTGTGATGGTATTTTAGTCCTTCGGCCTATGGTCGGAAAAGAGAATGGATGTATTGGGTGTAGTTGTGTATGGTGTAGTAGGATGTGGAGTTGAGTTATGACTTGTATATGTGGGGTTGTGTTTTCAGAATAGATGTTTAAGTGAGATTCCTTTACGTTAACGTGGAAAAGTTTTATCAAAGAAAGAATGAGATTTTGAAATGTTTGCTTTTGGGAGAAAAAAATGAAAATGTAAATAAGAATGAATGATTTGTATACTGTAATGTGTCAAGAGGAGTCTTTGAGAAAAAACTTAATTATATGTGTATACTTTTGGATATTAACTACCATGTTACATATATGGGATATCAGGGTGCATGCATGATCATTTTCATCTATATGTTGTGATTGGTTAGGATCTTCGGGATCTTTACTCGGCTTAGTGCTTATCCTACGTGTTGATAATCTTTTTCAAGTACAAGGCTGGAGGATTATTCATGACTCGAAGTCTCTTAATTGTTTGCCACGGGGCCCTTTACGTGTAGGCCGAGTGTCATGTATTGTATAAGAGTAAATCTCTTTTGTTTTGATTATTGTCATTCAATGTAAGCCTAAGGGCATCATATCATGTTTCAATTATGTATCATTATCATTGTCATGAGAGAATGTCGTTATTTATTCTTGTTCATATTCCCATATGGAAGGAATTACTTAAAATGAAATTATTATTATAAAGGATTTGATAATGAACTCGAGTAATAAAAGTCAGGGCGTTACACATAGGGTGAGCCAAAGCCCAGTACAAATAATCCAACACAATATGAATCTTAACAAAGATATAAGGGTGAAATGCATATGCAATGCTCGTGCCAAAACATTTTATATCTTTTTCCAAAAACCATGTAATGCCAGGTTAATAACATAAGACATAAATCATTTCCTTTACAATAGAAACAGGGCCGTGAATCACACTTTAGGAATCTCAAAACAATTTCAACCTTCAACGGAAATTTCGTCTGCGGGAAATCGTAAACTGGCACCCGTGTAAATGTAGGCTCTACAAACATTACAATTACCATTTCATGGAAATTTCGTCCGCGGGATCGGCATCCATGTATACCCGCGGTTTTAGGACTTTCACCATAGACACTCAGGCCAACTTAGTTCAATGAGACAACACATGCTTCCCAGATTCACCCCTTTACTCAAAATGATAAACATTTCTAATGTACAAATATGAAATAATGCTCGATGCAAATGGATGAGACAATAGTTTCAATTCTCCTAATTCTCATGCAATTTCTACAACAATCATAGTTATCCTTCACCAATAGCCTCAAACAAAAATTTCTAAATAGATAAACAATTTTCAATAAAGATAAACTTTCCAAATCTCAAGATGTGAGTGATAATACATATCCAACTCCACCATCCTCATCAATATCAATCCAATTTCACATTTCTAACATCAATTCCATTATTTATATAAAATCAATATTATATATATTTAGGGCAAAACCCCAGTTTTCTTCAAAACTGAACCCAAGTTTCAAAACCAACTATTCTATCATAACTTAACCTCATTTCAAATCCCACAACCATTTTCAAGAATCCATTTAAAAACTCCTCTTTTCATTTTTAACCCCAAAAACCCTAGATTTGTCCAAAAATCCCTAAATCACAATATTGTTTAGGAAATAAAAAAATAACTAAGTTAAAAATCATAAAAGAGTGCGAAGAATCCCTACCTCAAGCTTAGAAGACGAGAAAAGTGTGAAGAAAACTCAAAGACGCCAAAAATTAACTTTGCTTTGATTAGAACGAAGCCCTCGTCGAGCTCTACCTTTATAACAAAGGAACATGAGTGAAAAGGTCGACGGATCTAGGTGTATTTGAGTGAAATAAATGAGTTTTAGAGAGAGAGTGAGAGAAATTAGGGTTTTAAAGACTTTAGAGAGAGAGAGAGAGAGAGAGGTGAAAAAGTGACTTAGAAGAGTGACTTTACGAATTGATATACACGCAGACCGCTCGAGTGCAAGAAGTGTCGCTTGAGCAACCAAACACAATAAGTTGCACCGCTCAAGTACAAGAAGCTTCACTCAAGTAAAGAATACCAACTCCCAAAAGTTTTACAGATAAAGGACCACCGTTTGAGCACAAGAAGGCTCGCTCAAGTGAAAAATGGCAACTCCCAATATCTTTGCGGACCTACAAAAGTACTGAAGGTTCACAATGACTGCTCGAGCGCAAGAAGTACCATTCGAGCGAAGAAGCAAAATTATGGGCAACAACAGTTTGAAAAATAAGCTACCAACCTGTTCCAAAAGCAACCAACACATCCCAATAGCCAAACTCAAAGAGAAATAAGGAGAGACAAGACATGAACAACTATATAAGGCAATGAAACTCGAATCTAAGACATCAAATGGGTCAGGTCTAAACTAGAATTGCTATATTTTGTGATAAAATTTTCAAATTCTCGCTGAAAATTAACAATTAGTGACTTTTTTTTAATAATGTTTAATGAAAAGCACCATTAATTCTCACAGAATCTAATTGACAATAAGTCCACCTATTAGAACCTACACATAAGTCTCCCAATTTGTTTTCTATCTGTTGAATTTTTTTCTATCTGTTGAAATTATTGTCTTATTTTTATTCTATTTGTTCAAATTTGTATCTATCTGTTGAAATTCAGTAAGCCAATTTTTATTAACCATTCAATCTGCTTGTTTTTATCTGTTTGTTTAAAATTTTATTTATTTTTTATTTGTTGAAATTTGTTGAGCCAAACCAAATCCTATTTGTTGAGCCAAACCAACCCTATTTGTTGCAATACCAAGCCAAATCAAGCTTATTTGTTCATCATCATCATCAACAACAACAATAACAACAAATAGAGAAAAAAAATTGAAACTAACAACAGATAGAAAAGATTAAAAATCTTAGAGATCAATGGCTTTCTTTCTCTCTCCTATATTTGTGTGTTTATCTTTGTCTCAATTTTGGAGATCTTCACAAATTTACATTTCAAGATCTTCATTCAAATCTTTAAACCAGAGCTATCAACCACTTCGACAACCTTTCATGGCATCCTCTCTTCTCTCTCATACTCTCTCTCTCTCTCTCTCTCTCTCTTTAAAACCACCACTTTTTCCAGATCTGGAGTTGAACCACCACTTTTTCCAGATCTGGAATTGTATTGTGTTACTGAAAACGCAAAAGCCTCGTCGCCACCAACAGCCGCCTTGAAGGAAGAAATCTTTCAATCGTCTACACGCATACACAACATGGTACAACTTATCAATGAGCCCACATGTATAGCAACCCAGATTAAGACTCGATCCTTTTGTACTATTTAGTATGGTTTTAGTACTTATTGATGTGGTTGATATCTATCCTGGTCCAATGTTATCATTTGAGTTGAGTTTTGTTGTTTGAGTTATGTTGAAACAGATGGGATTTTGGGTTTTTTGGGAAAGTTTTGGCTGTTTGATCTTGGGTTCACTCAAGTGGTGTTTTTGTCGCTCCAATAGTCTTTCGTTTCTCCTAGTTTCTAAGGTTACAGTCTAAGCTTCTAGGAGTAGGGCATTCTTCGCTTGAGCAATGTCTTGGTCACTCGAGCAGTTTGTTCTACAGGGATAATCTTCTGGGAGTTTGGTTTCTTCGCTCGAGCCTAGTTTTGGTTGCTTGAGCTATTTACATTCGAGCGGTGTTTTGTTCGCTCGAGCGATCTGTTTGTATAAAGCTACGATAAAAGATATTTTTACTCACTTTTCTGATTTTTTCTCTCTCTATAAAGTATCGGAACCCAATTTCTCTCATCTCTCTCAAAATTCATTTCGTAAAACTTCTGATCTACTACAATACATGAATTTCTCCACCCTAATTATTTGGAATTAAAGTCAGAGCCCGAGGGGAGGGGCTTTTTAATCTTGAAAGTTAGGGTTTTCATCTTTGTCAACTTTGGGGTTTTGTTCCTCTTTTCTTCTCCTTTTGAGGTAGGGATTTCTTTAATGTTTTGCATGTTACTTTGCTTCGTTAAGTGCTATTTGATTGGAGTAACACTTTGAGGGATTTGTGATTTGGATTCATGTTATGTTTTGATATCTAAAGAAAGGGTTTTTATAAGGTTTTCTTAAAACTTCTTTTGGGTATTTAAAATAATGAATTGTGTTGGTAATTGATGAGTTAGTTTTATAAAGAATGAGAAACCCCAAACCTTTTTACCAAAACCCTTGAATTGTGTTAAAGGTAGAGACGTGAGACTAGGTTGTTGTTTGGTTGTGGAAATCATGGTTTTGAACTATATAGAAATAAAGGGGTTTTCTTTTGAGAAATGTTGAAATAAAGCTATATTTGTTGTGGAAATGGTTGGTTATACTCTCAATTGTTATATTGTCCATTTTGGAATATATTGAATAGAGATATTTGTTTTGGCTATCGATGGAGGATAGCATTGCTTGTTGCAAAAATTGCATGTGAACTAGGTTAATGAAAACCCATTCATTCATGCATTCAATTTGAATATCGGTTTTATATTTATGCATTGAAAAGCATTGTTTTGCAAAAAATTGGTGAATATCTTGGTGAATCTAGTTAGGGCGTGTGGTATGGTCATTTAAGTTGGCATTTGTGTCATTGGTGAAAGTCCAGAAACTCGCACAGTTAGGTGTCGATCCTTCTTATTAGTACCGGTAAAATGGCTTTTGGTAGTACTTGTATAGCCTACTTGTAGACACGTACTTAGAGATTCTCAGTGTGTGTATTTATTGCCTTATTTTCTATTTGAAGCAATGATTTATCTATTGTGATTTGAACTTGGCATGACATTACTTGAAAAGGAAAAACACATGTTTTGGTAATGGCATTCATTTTCATTCACTATATGACTTTGTTAAGTATCATACAGATTATTAAATCTATTTCTACTGGGCTTTAACTCACCATATGTGGAAACCAACTTCAGGTGTTAATGATATGCCTCCGCAAAAGGGATAACTTGAGAGGACAGTGGAGTTGGACGCTCATTTTTGTTTTGTACATTTATTTTGTGCAAGATTAGGGGTTTACCTATATTAGGCTTCGACCTACTTTTGTTGTAACCAAGTGATGTCTTGAAAATTTGTGGTCATTAGGGCATGAACTTATCTTTATTTGTTTTTGTTTCAATATATATCTGTCACATGCTATAGATTCATATTCTAGGATTGATGAATGCATTAGTGCATGTGATGTCATTTTGTAATATTTTAAGGAAATCAATAAATGAATGATAGTTTAAGAAATGTTTCCGGTATTGAATAATTGAGATTGGTAAGCTTTCGCATGTATGTTCAAGAGTTATAATGCATATCAAATATCGTTATTTTTGAAGCGTTACAACTTGGTATCAGAGCATATTGGGTTTGAATAATTTGGGCTTGTAGGACGTGGTTATTACTGACAAGTGATTCGTCCCGCTAAGTAGTAATAGATGTATACCCGGTATGCTATTTTATAACATGTTTATATAATTAAATGAGTATAGGATTTAGTTTTTAAGATATTGATTGTGTCTATGGATTTCTAGAAGTCTCGTTAGAAGAGCATTTGATCACTGCTAATTCTAACAGGAACTTTTGGCAATGCCGCAGAACAATTATTATCTGGGAAAAGAAATTTGTTTGTGATTACGTGATTCGGTGCTTACGTGGAGTGAATTATTGTGTTGTCCACAGTAGTGGCATGTGGGCGATTTAGTTAATAGCGCATTTGTAATGTGCAAAATTGTTTTTGGTGATTAGAATTGGGTCTAATAGGTAGATTAATTGTGTGAGGATATTTTGGTCATTACACATGCTCAGTCAGCCTCACGTAACAAGTTTAGAAAATCCAATCCCTTACCCATCAAGGTTTTTTACAAAAAGAGTTTTAATTGTTTACCAAAAACCTTGTTTGAAATCGTATGCAAAATTTGTTTTCCTAATTGGAGTGATCGATCGCATTGGGAAAGCAATCAATTGTAGTGGAAGCGATCGATCGGTCATCAATCGCTATGTGTTGAAAAACAATAGCTTGTGATTGATAAGTGATCGATCACTCTTGAGGTTGCGATCAGTCGCTCTTCCGCATAAATTTGTTTCCTAATTCTATTTGTTTAGAGATTGCTTTTTTTTGTATAAAAAGACTTGCCTAAACACAAGAGTAGAGATCTCAACTATTGTGCTTTCATAGAAAATTATATTTTCTCTCTAGAGAGTTAAATTTCAAAAACCTATAAAATACTTTAAACACTTTGCATTCTTACATTGTAGGTTCTATACTCTTGGCTAGTTGGATAATTAGAGCTGTTCGTGAACAGATATTGAAGTGGAAGCTCCGTGAAATCCTGAAGATCAAGAAGGCTAAATAGATCATGTTGTGCTCATTGGAGTGACTACAAAACATCGTGTTAAGCATACCTAGATGACGGTTGTAAGACCTCTCGACTTTGTGTTTGTATTCTTTGATCTTAGTAGAATGTGTTGAGTGTTGGGATTGTGATTTTTCACCCTTTAGGGTTTTTCACATAAAATCTGGTGTTCTTGTGTTAATTGCTTATTCATGATTTAATCTGTTTAATTAACTAAAATTAAAGTTAAAATTGATAATTTTAATTAAATAGCCTATTCACCCTCTCTAAGCACATAATATTTGGACTCCGAAATTTCGTATATCTTGCATTTATATATAGACAAATATTGACAAACACATACATAAGAAATATGAAATGCAAGATATAATACCCACCAAATTATATATATATATATATATCATTGAATTCGAAATTGTGAAGGAGAAGGAAATTCTAAAAAGATTGTTTGATTTGGCAATTTTGGGTGTGAAGAGACTTTAGAGGGAAAAAGAATGTGGTGTTTACATGAAAGGATATTTGCATTGATGGAAAAGGATAGTGTAGTTGGCATTTACAGGCTGTATAAGGAAGCTTTTTCTTTTTATTTTGGGAAAATTATTTATAAGTCCTATTAGGGAAACTTATGCTACATATGGTCCTACTAAAAAACTTATGTTCCCATAAGTCCTATGGGAAGTTTGTTGACACATTTACCCTCAATATTAGTTGTTAATATCATAAATAATAGTAAAACCATATATAGGAAATTAATATAAACGTAACGTAACGTGACATCTACATAAACATAACGTGACACCTATACATAACGTGACATCTACATAAACGTAACGTAACATATCTACATAAACGTAACGTAACGTGACACCTACATAAACGTAACGTGACACTTATATAAACGTAACGTGACATATCTACATAAACGTAACTGTAGACACCCCATTTTTGACCGACCTTAAGACTCAGACGTCACCGATTGAGCGCTCGGTGATGTTGCATATTGTGCTCGTTCAGAAGTCTCAGAGTCGCGGCCGTGCGCCCTGCCTCCGGACTTCCGAACTCTCTTCTGTGCCTTGCCTCGGTTTGCGAACCAGACTCGGTTTTCTCTGTTTTCTTTCCTGAGGGGAGGGAGAGGTCTAGCAGATCATCTCTCAGTGGCCGTGGGCTACATTTCGTGGCCGTAGGCCATTTTGCCCATTTCGGAGCTCGGTTCCCGGTTTTCGGAGCCGGTAGGCCGTGTGCCTCGGTTCGGGACCACCCAACCATCTCCGATTCCCCCGGTTTTTGGCATGCATCTCATTTACTCCCTTTCGAGGGACACTGGGGTCTTAGATACCCACTTCGTGGCTGAATGCCACTTTTGGTGCTTACAGCCGGTTTTCGAGTCCCGAACCTCGCGGTTTGGCCACCGAGCATTCGTTTTGCATCGGTTTTTGTTCATTTTTGGCAGGTACCTCTGTTTTATCATCAGGAAGATCACTGGAGGGTGGGAGGCTAGCAATTGTCTGAGCGACCTGTTATGCTCTTCCGGCGCCCCCCGGCGCCCGTTTTTCTCACTTCCGGGCTAATGTTGACCACCCTAGGGCCATTTTCTTCGAGCCAAAACCACATATTCGTGTTGTACACACATGGGAGGACACTAAAAACCCATGGCCGGCCAGTAATTCTTCTTTTCATTTTTGACCCTCTTTGAAAAGTGGATTGTTGTTTCTCCTGGTTCAGAGTTGCCAGATTCCAACCATAGGGTCTTGTTGTACACACATGGGAGGACACCATCATGTGGTGGCCGGCCAGCAAATCTTCACTTCATTTTTTGCCCTTGGCCGGCCGGCCATGGGAGGTGGCCGATAAAGTTGGCAGGCCGGCCATGCTCCTTGGGAGGTGTGTTTCACAGCTGTATGGCTGTATCCCCCAAAATATCTGATTCGGGGGATATTTTGTTTGCAAGGGAACTTGTTCCCTTAAGGCTAAAAACTTGCATACACTTTTGGCCATCCATTCTTGCATGCATACACTCCCCTCCCTCTCCCTCAAGACCTAAAAAACATTGGCTCAAGCATATCTCTCTTGATCTCTCTCAAATCTTCAAGTTTTGGTTCCATTTGTTCATCATCTTCAAGCACCACCAACACCACTTCATTTCCAGCAGCAAGGAGGAGTTCTTAAGAGGCTTAGAAGCAACTTTCTTCAAGCAAGAGGTAGCAAAAGTGTTGTCTACAAGGGTGAGTCTCAAAATCCCTTTTTTATACCACTTTCTTGCTTCTTTCCTTAACCCTACTTGCTCACTGTTTTGAGCTCTGACCTTAACTGAAAGTGGTCCTCTTTTGAGCTATTCTTGATGTTTGTTTAAGGGCTCAACCCTGTTTGAGCCCTCCATCTTGCACTTGTCTCAATATCCTCTTATATGCCATTATTTTGCATTGAATATTTGGCCTATGTGTGATCTGAGTTGGAGCATCTCATGAACTGATATTGTGCTTATTTTGAGGCCCTATTCAACGTTGAAGAAGGGCTCAACCCTGTTTTCATGCTCCATGTGCAAGTTGATTTGAATCCATGTTTTACCCTTGTTTTTGCATGAAATATTAGGCCTATGAGTGATCTGATTTCGAGCATAACATAAACTGTGAGTGGGCCTATTTTGAGCCCCTCTTCAACATTGAAGAAGGGATAAACCCTGTTTGGCCTCTCTATCATGCACTTGCTTCACAATTTCTCATATTTACCGTAAACTTGCATGATTTGTTTGACCTACATGAAGTCTGTTTTGGAACATGTCATGAACTGTCAGTGAGCTTATTTTATGTCCCTCTACAATATTGTAGAAGGGATCCATCTTGTTTGGGGTCTCCATATTATACTTGCCTTTATATCTCTCTTTGACCCCATTTTGCATGCTTTTTTGAGCTTACCTAGATTCTGTTTCCGGCCATCATCAGTACTGAAAATGTCCATATTTTGGCCTTATTGTCATATCTCATTGAGGGTCTTTGCTGGTTTGATGAATGTTTGGGGTACTTCATGTTATAGCCTTATATATCCTCATTCTTGCATAGCATTTTTACCATGTTTTCATACTGAGTTGGGGGATGTCATCTACTGTAAATGTTCATATTTTTAGTCCCTCATCAGTGTTTTAGAAGGGTACTTTTCCATTTGAGCATCGCATGTATCACTTGCTTCAATACCCCTCTCTTGGCTCGTATTTTTGCATGCTATTGTTGCCCTATCCATGCTTGCTATTTAGCCCTTTTTGTGACTGAAAAATGCTATTTTGGGGGCTTCCTTGCTACTGTTTTGCATGTCATGTACCAATTATGCATGTTTAGTATGGCTATATAGGCCATTCCGGGTGCTTATTATCGCATTCCGGGACCATTCCGCGCATTTGGTATCATTTCCCCACCTTTCGGGACTGTTTTGCATCATTTGTAAGTGCTGAAATTCCATTTGCATGTTTGCATATCATTTTTCATGTCATTTCATGCTTAAACGCATTGCCTCGGTTTGCGTGCCCGTGTGCACGCATTTCGAGGCATCTCATTCTCATCCATCGGCCTCCCGTGTGAGTGTGGCTGAGGCTCTCTCATGTTAGTGTAAGTCCATTTCGCATTCTGTATGTCATTTTAGTCTTTTCGCATTGCGTATGCCATTGCCTCGGTTTGCGTGCCCGTGTGCACACATTTCGAGGCATCTCATTCTCATCCATCGGCCTCCCGTGTGAGTGTGGCTGAGGCTCTCTCATGTTGGTGTAAGTCCATTTCGCATTCTGTATGTCACTTTAGTCTCATTGCATTGCGTATGCCATCGCCTCGGTTTGCATGCCCGTGTGCGCGCATTTCGAGGCATCTCATTTTCATCCGACGGCCTCCCGTGTGAGAGTGGCTGAGGCTCTCTCATGTTGGTATAAGTCCATTCTGCATTCTGTATGCCATTTTTCACATCATTGCATCCCGTATGCCATTTTCTCGGTTTGCGTGCCCGTGGGCACGCATTTCGAGACATCTCATTTTTGCATGTTTACATATCATTTCCATGTCATTTTGAATTCTGTATGCATCGCCTCGGTCTGCGCGCCCGTGTGCACGCATTTCGAGGCACCTCTTCTTTTTATCCGACGGCCTCTTATGTGAGTGTGGCTGAGGTTCACTCATGTTAGTGTAAGTCCAATTGCATTGCGTATGCCATTTCATACCTTGGGATCATCGCCTCGGTTTACGCGCCCGTCTGACACGCATTCCGAGACATCTCATTTCATAACATCGTGTATGTTAGGATTGCATGTTAGTTGCATTCATGTATATCATGCATATTGCATCATGTTCGGGATAGGAATTAGCCCGGGCACGGGAAACGAGGCGCGTTTCGTACTCTGAGTGACGGAACGAGTCTCAATTCCCGAGTCACCGACGCTCCGGATTACCCATGATGGAGTTAGGTTTTGTTGTAGCATTCATCTGCATTGCACCCTATATTGAGTTGTGCAATCCGATTCCTCGGCCACCATGCATCGATATGCGTGATTGGTGGCACGAGAATCGAGGCATGCATATATTTGTGAAATACATTGCTATGCCCTTTTCCTGCTCTCTGTTGCAGCAAAATAAGGAATCAGCAACTTTTCGGAGTCTGGCGCGCATTTCGAGAAATATTGCAAACAGAGGCTAATCGGGGCATCCCAGTGGATTTCTGCGCAAGGCAGCCCAGCATACATCATTCATCAGAAGCGAGGCACCCCCTGGCTTGCATGCCAGTTTAAAGCTTTCTTAGTTTAATTTGTTAATTAATTAGAAGTCTGTATTAATTAGGAATCTGTATTATTTCGGACTGTATTATTCTTTCATTTCGGGACTGTATATTTATTTGGACCCTCTGCGCGAGGGCATAATTGTAATAAGTGTGGGTGAGTGTAGTGTATGTCTTCCAACCCCCATTTCTTTCTCCCTTTTATTTACCCGCTTACAATGGTTAGATATAGGGCATATTTCAATTAGTATACAGTATGACAGCATGTTTGCATCATTCATCTGTTTTGCACGCACCGGGCTCGGCGCATCATACAAACTGCATTCGTATTTCAAATTCCAAATTGAATACGTGATAGCTGTAGCATTTCGTATCCCATGTTTAGAAAAGCCGAGCCTGCTATAGTTGCATTATTGCATGTGTTGCATTAGGCATTCCTGTATATTTAGGATCATGCATTGATTTCTAATAAGTTTCTGTTTTTGGCTTGGAGTACTCGGTAAGTTTTATGCTTTAGCATCCTTGCATGCGTGTGAGTGTTGCCATGATAGCATGCTTACCATGAGGCTATGTGCTTATGTGATATAACTGCCTTGAATGCTTGTGGGTGGAGGTTGAGTTACTTGAATTGGGACAATGCGTTGAATGTTTGTCTTAAGCCCACTAGATAGTGGCAAAATCATGTTTTCTTAAGCCCACCTGAGGGTGGCAAATCCGCGTCTTAGCCTACCTGCGGGTAGCACCATCAAACCATTTTCAAACAAACAAACATGAAATGTTTTGTTCCAATTCAGGCGGCCCAGTCTATACTTGTTTGCTGCGAACATCACATAGTAACCTAGGCTAATAACCGGAATAAGAACTCACATTGTTTTCAAAATAAGATATCATGGTTAGTAGAGGCCAGTCTTTGACCGGGCGAGCGGGGGTGCTCACGAAGTGACCTTCCCTAATCGTACCCAAGTTCCCGAGCCGAGGCAACTTTGGTGATGACGGACACGTGGCCTTTGGCACCGAGTCAGGGTTTCCTAAATTTTCCATTTAAAAAACATTTAGGTGGCGACTCTGTATCTGGCGAAGCAGTCCATGTTTGACACCTTCTTTCAAAAAATCTGTTTTCAAAACGATTTGCCGGATTTGGACTCTTTGGTTCAAGATTAAGAACCGTGACATTTGAGTCCTTGAACTGTAGTGACCCCAATATGAACAGAACGGGACTTAACCCTCCCGGGGCGTTCGGGGACGTCTACAGTAACGTAACGTAACGTGACACCTATGATCTATGATAACATTCAATTTTTTATATAGGAAATTGCTTTTATTTTATTTATATTATCTCAGGCACAACAACATATAGCTTTGCAGGTAAGGGATAATGCTATTTTTCCCTCCCCTGTTCGATTTCTACCTTTTCTTCGCTCATACATTTTTCATTCCTGACTTGTTTTTCCCATACCTGTAATTTTCATTTACTGGGCTACTTTCATCTTCTTTTACCCTTCAACTTTTGTCAATGATTTGTATGGGAATATATTGAAGCTACTGATGAACTGCGTATGGGATCACAGGTATGTTGGCAATTCAAACCACTTGATTTTCACTTTAGCCTACCGCTATAAGTGATCTCAAAGTTTGATTTGACAAAATTGCAGGAAGTATATTTCTAGCATTCAGTGCCCCAATTCTTGTCATTGCATTTCTTGCCATAGCACATCTCATCATCACCGGTGATGAGGAAATCCATGAGTATGTAATTTTGTAGTTTGATAAGTACTTTGATGTCTTCATATCTGCAACTATTTTTGCAAAGTGAATATATCATATTTGTCCATTCATATTGTTCTTTAAGCTTGATTCTGAGATTAAACTTTTCATACAGGAAGAAGACGGCAAAAAATCCACGTTTTCGGTTGTGGACATTCCCAGTAATTGTGGATGGACCATTTGGGGTTGTTTCTGCTGCTGAGTTGATTGGAATAATCAAAAGATGCGAGTCCACATCCCACTAGTCATAATATTATTTAAAAATCAGAACATATTCTGCTTTAAAAGTGAATTTCTTCAAATTATGTTTTAATAAGTTTGCGAAACGTAACGTGAAACGTTACGTTACGTTTATGTAAGTGTCACGTTACGTTTATATAGGTGTTACGTTACGTTACGTTTATATAGGTGTCACGTTACGTTCATATTGATATCACGTTACGTTATGTTTATATAGGTGTCACGTTACGTTATGTTTATGTAAGTGTCACGTCACATTATGTTTATGTAGGATCTTATGGAATACATTCTTATGAAAATAGGACTTGAGAGTCTATAAGAAATTACATAGGACTTAGCCTAACATAAGAGTCTGAAAAAAGACTTATAAATAAGTCTCCCATTTATTTTTTCTTTCTTTTTATTTTTTCTTTATATAACTTGGTATCTGGTTATAAAGACCAACTAATTCACAAAGTAATTCCGTTGTCTATTATCGGGAGATCTAATTAAATTTGAGGTAAAGTATCATATAACTAATCTTAAAAAATTATTTGCACTTAAAATGATTCAAATTTGAGACTATAAAAAATCACACCCCACGCCCGACACCTAGACCTGAGACCTTGACTACTAGGCGCACCCTGACTTAAAAACCTCATGAAAGTTGGTATAATTAGCACATATAAATATCATATCATATCATATATAATATAGGTAAAGTTGTGCTTTTTAGATAGAAGCCTTAAAAAATTGCCACATGTACTTCCTAAACACGTTAATAAGATGCCAAGTGTCTTTGGAAAATTAATGAACAATGCTACCTGTTTTTTTCACTTCCCCTTCCATTTGTATGTTAAAACACCTTGCTTTTATTGCTCTTTGTCTTCTCTTATTCCAAGTGATTCCGTTACGTTGCTTTGGTCTTCACAAGTAGAAATTTATATTTTATGTTTTTGTTCTTAAAAAATAACACATCATTCTCCATTTATTATGTTCCTCTCTTACTGTAATGCTTTGTCTACATTTTTTCCCCCACTGGTACCACTTCCCTGTTATTTGCCGAGAACTATTTTCTTTGTCCAACATTTCACATGGTCCAATTCTTTTCTTTGTTTGGGTTTTTATGAAATTTGGCACACAGTCTATTAATTTCTAAACTAAAAACTAGTGGCTTATGTGATGAATTGATAGTTGCATATTGGCTTTGTGAATTTGGGTTTTGTGATATTTGATTCATGACTTCTTTTATACATGTTTTCTGTTTTTGGTTTTGTAGTTCTATGAAATTTTGATTTCTTAGACACAATAACAGATGAATTGATTGAAAATCATAAGATTGTTTATACGTATGACATGGAAATTGCGTTTTTTGGGCTCTTTTTTTTATTATTTATTATTTTGTGTTTTTGATTCCTTATTTTTGTTCATTGAGAACAAGCTTAATTTGATAAGTCAAACGTTCATGCAAAATGGTAATTGGATCTAGGGATGTAAGAAAAAAATAAATAAATAAATAGATAAAAAAAACTGACCAATTGATTGAACTATATTGAGCTGACCCTACAATATTTTCTTAGTTTAGTGACATTTGAAAGTGTTACAAAACTATTCTTCTAATGACATTTTTTAGTCTTGTGGCATTTTGAACAAGTGCCATTTCTATCGGTGCCACGGTATATACTAGTGCCACGGTAGATATTTGCAAGTGCCACTACACCATCATGACTAAAAACTTTCAATGACATTTTGATGTCATGATAGATACTATTTGTGACACTATCAAGCGCCATTAAAAAAAGAGTTAGTGACATTTCTAAGTGCCATTACACCATCAAGACTACACACTTTCAGTGACACTTTAATGTCATGGTAGACACTATTCGTGACTCTATCAAGTGTCATTAAAGAAGACTTGCAATTTAAAAAATGCCACTACATAGATTTTTAATGACATTTGTTATCTTACAATTGATATAAATGCCACTAAATCCAATTCATTTGTGCCATTAAATGGATATAAGTGACATTGAAACTTATTTTAGTGACACTTTGCAAAACTACTATCACTACTACAAAATGCCACTTATATGTTCTTTTCATTGACACTTTTAAAAGTTACAACTAAGCATGCGTAAATGCGTATAAAAATTGAATTAATTTTTTAAGCAATTGAATATTAATCGCTACATCCTATATTAATTTGACATCTATTCATCCTTCAATATTTTCATAACAATAAACAAATTTTACCACCATAAGATCATTACATAAAAAAATAAAAAATAAAAAAATCAAGCCACAATCAATTATTTATTATTGAAATATAAATTTATTTATATTGCAATAAAAATCCCTTGTCGAAATTATAAAATATTCTACTACACTAACAAAGTTAAAGCAAAAAAAATTAAAAAGAAAATTATTCCAACCATAAGTTCTGAAAAGCCATAGTGACAACCATATTCCGGAGAGACAAATTATCAAAACAAAATCAATTCCCAAACTCTCAACCTCACTTGTATAAATATTCTCGGCTAGTATCCATAACTTGCGAAATCTGCATCCAAAAGATAAACTTATAAAGGTAATTGACACTATATTAAGTTAATATAAATTTGTTAATGAAATTATTATTTACGAAAGAAATATACCACAAATGGAGCAGGCCAAGCAACATGAGCTCTAATAGCTTGTCCAACTGTTTTGACAAGTCCATATGATCGGATCAAGCTCTCATTAGGTTTGATTGGCACTTGAACATGTACCTCCCAATAGTCAGGTCCTAGTTCTTCTCCTTCTACTTCTTTAGATGCGTATGTGCTTTTAAGTACTCCAATTGCAACTGTTTCTATTGGCCTAACGATACTTTTTAGAACAATTATATCTCTCACTTGTAAATCAAGATTCAATTACTTAAGTAGTTATATATTTACAATTAATAAATAATATTTTAAAAAAAAAACTAGTACAAAGTACCAGAGTAAAAATGATCACGACTGAAAGTGATATTCATTTTTCTAGTAGATACCAAATGATTTAATCACTTAATTGGTTCACCATACTACAACAAACTATATAATAGACCATATCAAATAATAGTTTAAAGAATCAATAACAACCAAAGACACCAATTAAGAACAATCAAAACCATACCCATTATTAAAATCAGGATCCCCTAATCTCAACAATGTAAATCAAATGTAATTGTGAAAAATGACAATCACCTAATTACTTTCAAGCAATATTTTTTGAGAGAATCAAAAAGAACCCATGCGGTAATAAATCATGGAGAGATGTCTTGTTGAAGCTTAACAAGAAAATAAAAATTAAAATTTTTTTAAAAAAAGTACAAGTTTCATCATGTCATGATTTTGACTATGTAGCGCAATTTATCTAGATTTAAACAATGAAATTTAAGTTCACAATATTCATTCCTTGGCTAATTATAAGACAAGTTTTGCATGCTATTCTAAAATAAAGTTGAAAATAATATGATATGTATGATTAACTGATGAAGAAGGTCGGTTCTTTACAGCTAAAACAATTGGTAGAACCGTCATTTTTGATTTGTCGACGTGTGGGTTTGTACCATTTAAATGCAAAAAACTAAGTACACGTATTTTAATGCTAGGTATTTTAACTATATAAATATACTTAGCACATTTTGTAAAAGTAAGTGTGTATGCATGTGGAATCGTTAATTGTTTGACTTGGGTTATGTCCGTTGTTTCTCATTAGGAAAGGTGTGTTCAAATTAAATAAAAATTAAATTAGAGATAGACCTTTGTGTGTCTAAGTACTTGGGACCCTAGTGGTTAGTGTTGCAGTGTACCTTGACATAATGACACACTTGTCCACAAGTGTGACAGTTCAATTACAACCATAGAATAATTTTCGATATCATCAATTAATCTTAATTAATTAATTGTTATGATTATCCAATTATTTAAATAGTCTCTTTCACGTAGAAGTTTGCATTGGATGTGTAAATGAACATACCTAGCTAGCATAAAGTCATGTAGATTTTTTTTTGTATTTTTTAAAAAATTCATATGAGGTAAATATTTGTAATCTTTTTAATTTGTTGCAAAATAGTCATTATCGTGCCTCATGGTTTTAAATATGTTACCACCTCCTCATTCACAATCATCATTGTTACTTGTAACAAAATCATACTATTATACAAACTAACAAATTTTTAAAAATTAAAGAAAATTTTATTTCCAACATAAAAGATATAAAAATATTTACAAATAGGCTTGCACCCACTATATATCTGCTGCATCCCCTAATTAAGGCCCCCAAATTCTATCTAAAATGGCATGACTCTCATCTTTGGCTCCTCTAATTTCATATCATTGGAGTGAAATTGGTAGACAAAATTATGAAAATGAATCATTTTTCTAAAGAGTTAATTACCTAAAAGTCTTATTTACTCAAAATGAATTCTAAACTTCAAAATACAGATTGGAATTTTCCAGATCTCATATCCAAACTCTTTAAAAACTAGTAAGGCAGAATAACAAAAGGAAAGTTTAGTGTCAAAAGTCTCAATGCAGTAAAAAACCAAATCAACATAAGGATTACCTGAAAGTACGTAGATATATCATATATTTCTTACTTCTTTTCCATGTACAGTGCTAGTGACTGATCCTATATTTCATGATGAGACAAAGCACTTTATATCCAAGAGTATACCAAATTTAATTCTCTTTCAAACAGAGGTCCAGCTATGTGCAATATTTTTGCAATTCTATGCAAGCATAACAACTATATCCCTATTTAATATCTAAAAAATAACTAATTCCTAGAAGAAAGAAAGAAAGAAAGAAAAAAAAAGTAGCAATTTCAGTATGAGTACATAGTTTATCTTGGAACCTGAATAGAGGAGGATTTAAAGTATACCAAGTATGTTCGAAGTTTCAAGAAAATCTCAATTCACTGAAATGAGAAATAACTTGGGCATTAATGCATCAACCATGTCTGCCCAACTTGGCTTAAATGAGAGTGTTATGTACACAAGGAGCACAGAACCATGGACCGACACCAAAAAAAAAGTTTCTAACAGATACTTATGGTGCTGTTTGGAAAAGGTCAGAACAGATCTTTTGTGGATATTACTTGGGTCCAATAAGATGATCCCTAGTTTGGCACACCAAAACCTTGATATGTTATGGTTCTCGTGCCCCTCCTTCCCTCCCACTCCTTTCTCCAACATGTGCCATAGAAACTTATTTTTGTATCTATTTCTTGTTCTATTTTGTGTTTCACAAGGCCATTCAAAAAAAAAAAAAAACCTTTAAGCAATGGAATGGTCACTTAAAGGAACAGCACTGAGGGGTTTTTTATGCTCCCCTTCTAGATCAAATTAAATTGATCTATTCTCTTTGATATCAATCTTCTAATCCAACAGATGTTCAATGGATTTTTCTTTCACGGTATCATTTGTATTGACAAAGAAATTAACTGAAAACATGGTTTCCAAAGATAACATTTTTTGGGTAAACAAAAGAAATTTTCAGGGAGTGAAATTTGTTTTTAAAAAAACTAAAAATAAAATGCTTTTTTTGTTCCAAATTTTCAGGCACTGAGGGGTTTTTTATCCCCTCCCCCCCCCCCTTTTTCTGTTCCAACTATATCCCTACGTGCAACGCTTTCTACTCTCATATGAATGAGTACAAATGGTGTTGTGAACAAAAGCACTGCTACATGCTTAAGAGACTATCATTCCCACTGATAGCTTTAGCCTAGGTTGGACAATAAGATTGTAGTAACAGAAAGAGATTCTGAAAGAGAAGAAAAATGCAGTTTCCAGTGTCCTAAATTCAATTATGAGAGAGCAAAGGGCAAGTACACCAACCCCACCCTACAGTGCCTTGGGGAGGATTTATAAATCGATACAGAATCAAGATCGTTAGCACCAGCACTTGAAATATATATTAATAAGAATCTTGAAATACATTTTCATTGACACAGATCTGTAGCTTACATATAGTTTTATACTGAACACAAAATATCTAAACTGAATATCTAAGCTAAACTAATTCTCAACAAACTAACTGACTCACTAACTTACTGTATAACAAACTAACTAACCACCACAACCAATTCCATTGTAGCATGTCATTGGAATACTAGGCTTACAGATCTGTGATGAAGAAGCTGTAATAGACAGAGGCAGCAGTGATGACGAATGCTTTGTTATGGGAGAAGATGTTGAATGCTCTGTTCTGGGAGAAGATGTTGATGTTGCTGTGATAACTTCTTCAGCCCCCTTCAAGCTGATAGGGCAAGGAAACACTAACAGCTTGTCACGAAGATAATGAAATCAGAAAGGAGAAAGAGGCTTAGTGAAAATATAAGCCACCTGATCAATTGTAGGAATATATTTAAGTTCAATCTGTTTGGCAACCACTTTTTCGCGAATAAAATGGCAATCGATTTCTATATGTTTTGACCGAGAATGGAAAACAGGATTGGAAGCTAAAGCCATTGCAGATAGACTATCGCACCAGATAACAGGAGTAGTAGAAGAAGAAATACAGAAGTCTTTAAGCCACTGTTGAATCCAAGTGAGCTCAATTGTGGCATGAGCTAAAGCTCTATATTCAGCTTCAGTGGATGATCTTGAGACAGTGGCTTGCTTTTTAGCTGACCAGGAAGTCAAGTTGGATCCAAGATAGACACAATAGCCAGAGGTTGATTTGCAATCAAGATAATCACTAGCCCAATTAGAGTCTGAGAAGGCGGAAAGATCAAAAGAACTAGGTGTGAAAGAGAGACCATAAGACAAAGTCCCTTTGACATATCGAAGAAGTCTCTTAACTGCTTGAAAATGTGCATTAGTGGGAAGATGCATAAACTGACATGCCTAATTCACAGCATAGGAAAGATCAAGTCTTGTGATAGTCAAATATTGCAGACCACCGACTAAACTTCTTTATAGGGAAGGTTGATTAAATGACAGAGAATCAGCTGCAGAACATGTAGCCTTAACAACCATAGGAGAAGAACATGGTTTGCAGTCCTCCAAACCTGCTTTGTGCAATAAGGCAGCAGCATACTTGGCTTGAGATAAGAAATAACCATGCCCAGCAGAAGACTGAACAGAAATGCCCAGAAAATAAGACAGAGAACCAAGTTCTTTCATTGAAAAAGCCTTGTGCATTTGCTGAAGAAGATGAGCAATGAGTGCAGAGTCAGTACCAGTTAGCAAGATATCATCAACATAGACCAAAAGTAAGGTGAGACTAGCAAAAGTTTTTTAATGAAAAGAGAAGTGTCAGACAGACTGTTAATAAATCCCTGAGAGAGCAAGAAGGAAGAAAAGGTGGAGTACCAAGCCCTAGGAGCTTGCTTGAGCCCATACAAAGCATTCTTAAGCTTGCAGACATGAGTGGAAGATTGCACAAACCCTGGAGGCTGCAGCATATAGACTTCTTCTTGAAGAGTACCATGAAGGAATGCATTTGAAATGTCAAGCTTCTTGACAGACCACTGAAACTGAAGAGCAATGCTTAAGAAAATGCGAATTGTGGGTTGTTTAGCCACGGGACTAAAGGTCTCATGAAAATTAATTCCTTCTTGTTACAAAAACCCCTTTGCCACCAAGCGAGCTTTATAATGAGCAATTGTGACATTGGAATCCCTTTTAATGCGAAAAACCCTTTTGCATCCAATGGCAATCTTATGAGAAGGAAGGGCAACAAGGTCCCAAGTGCCCTGTTGTTGAAGAGCTTGATATTCTTCCTGCATGGCTTGAAACCACACAGGAGAATTAAGAGCATCTTGAACAAAGGTAGGTTCAGTTTCAAGAAGAGAAACTGGAGCAGAAAAACAGTGAGGAAGTTTATGTTTAGAGCGAGTGATCATGGGATGTGTGTTAGATACAGAGGAAGGAAGAGAAGGAGGAGGTAAATCAATAGTAATAGAAGTAATAGAAATAGGCTGAGCAATAGGAGTAGGATTAGGAAAAGAAGAGTAAGAAGGCTCAGAAGTAGCATTAGATGGAGCAGACAGTGAAAAAGACTGAGAATTAGCCGAATTCACAGATGAGGGCACAGAGGTAAAACTAAGGGAAGAAGGCCAGAAAAATGAAGTAAGAGCAGATAAATCTGAAGATGAAGGAGAACATCCTGAGGGATGCTGCTGAGAGAAAGGAAAACATGATTCATTAAAGATGACATGCCTAGAAATGTAGATTTTTCCAGAGAGAGGGTCAAGACATCTATAACCTTTAATAGTAGGATGAGAGCCTAGAAAAACACAAGAGACAGATTTTGGTGCTAATTTGTGAGGAGCATAAGGCTTTAACCAAGGGAAGCATTGGCAACCAAACACCTTAAAAAGGGAAAAGTCAGGTATGATATGAAACAACATTTCAAAAGGAGTCTTGTGATGTAAAATGCTAGAAAGCATTCTGTTAATGAGAAATGTAGCTGTGGCAATAGCATCAAACTAAAAATTGATTGGCACAGAGGAGTGATGAATCAATGTGATAGCAGTTTCAATAAGATGCCTGTGTTTACGTTCAGCTATGCCATTTTGAGCGTGAGTATATGGACAACTACTTTGATGAACAATGCCATGAGAAGACAACAAAGCATCAACTTTTTTATTCACAAATTCAGTACCACAATCAGTCCTAAGTATTTTAAGAGAAGTCTGAAACTGAGTAGCAATATATGCTTTGAATACAAGCAATTTATCATACACCTCACTCTTGTAATTCAAAGGATACACCCAAGTAAATCTACTGTAATCATCTACAAACAAAACATAGAAATGAAATGGGGCATTATCCACTATAAAAGGTCCCCATACATCACTATGAACTAAAGCAAAAGGACAATTGACAGAAGCATTAGACAAAGTGAAAGGAAGTCTATGAGATTTAGACACATTACAATCAAGGCAAGACAAGGCCTTATTCAAAGACAGTTTATTTGGTAAGACACCAGCCAGATGCTGAAGCTTTAAAGAAGATGGATGGCCTAATCTTTGATGCCAAAGCATATCAGACACAAAAGCTGTAGTGCTATCAGACACAGGAGCTGTAGTACTAGACTGAAAAACTTGAGGAGAAGAGGATTGCTGAGATGATGGAAGGAACTGGTAGAGACCATTGATATTAACACCCCTATGCAGAATCTTGTTCGTGCATTTGTCCTGAATGACAAATGTGTTAGCATCAAAAATAACAAGGCAATTGTGGTCTTTGGTAAGTTGATGCACAGATAAAAGATTTGAAGAAATGGCAGGAACATGAAGAAGATTGGAGAGCTTAAAAGAATGATGTGGTGTAGGCAAGATACCGTTACCAATATGACTGATTTGTAAGAAAGAACCATTACCAATTTGAACCTGCTCCTTGGCCTGGATAAGGCTGAAATTGTTGAAAATTAGTCAAGTCATTTGTCAGATGATTGGTGGCATGAAGAAGTTATCACAGCAACATCAACATCTTCTCCCAGAACAGAGCATTCGTCATCACTGCTGCCTCTGTCTGTTACAGCTTCTTCATCACAGATCTGTAAGCCTAGTATTCCAATGACATGCTACAATGGAATTGGTTATGGTGGTTAGTTAGTTTGTTATACAGTAAGTTAGTGAGTCAGTTAGTTTGTTGAGAATTAGTTTAGCTTAGATATTCAGTTTAGATATTTTGTGTTCAGTATAAAACTACATGTAAGCTACAGATCTGTTTCAATGAAAATGTATTTCAAGATTCTTATTATGTATCAGAGCCATAAGCTCTCGTGAGCAAGATCCACAGCCTTTCAATGGCAGATGCTTCGTTACCTCCAAATCTCAGTTAACTAATTTCGAATTTCAATTCTCTCATCACAGTGAAGCTCGAGGCAAACAATTTTCTCATATGGAAATCGCAAATGACAAATGTGCTTAGAGCGTCTGGATTTCTTGATCATGTCCATCTCCAGAAATCATTGATGCTTCTGGAAAAACTATTCGAAATCCAAGTTATGCAAAATGGCAATTGATCGATGCTCATCTGCTCACTTGTCTGACAGCAACTCCATCTTCATCCATTTATTCCTCTGTTCTTCACCTGACTCACAGTGATCAGGTCTGGCAATTCTTAGAGAAGCAATTTACTTCAGTTTCACGTTCTCATATTCATCAACTAAAAACCAAACTTCAAACACTCTGTAAGAAGTCAGTTTCAATGGAGGTATATTTGTCACAAATCAAAGATCTCGCAGCTCGGCTGGCTTTAGCTTCTGCAAAAATTGATGATGAAGATCTAGTATTTCTCACCTTGAATGGTTTACCAGAGGAATATGATGCTTTCAAAACCTCTATTCGTACTCGATCTGAACCTGTCAAAATGGAACATTTGTGTTCTTTGTTATGTTTAGAATCCATTCACATTGAACAAAAACTTAAACAGTCTACTGGCACTGACCTTACTATTGCCTACTCTGCCTCACGAGGATCTTCATCTTCCTCTCAGACTAGTTATGATTCTTCACATGCTTTCAATCGAGGTTTTCACTCTACAAGAGGCAGAAGTCCATATCGTGGTTCTAGAGGAGGTAGACATACTAATTTTCGAGGAGGCAGATTCAATAATAGGTATAATACTAACAGATCCAGAGGCAATTTTTCTTCTAACTCTGGATGTCAGATTTGTGGAGGTCTGAGTCATAATGCTTTTGACTGTTGGCACCGACTGGATCCTAATTTTCAACATTTCACTGGCAACAACTCATTTCAACCTTTCACTGGCAACAACTCATCTCAGTCCTCTATGTCTCCATCAAAAGCCTATACTGCTTCAGTATCTCAGAATTCTGTATATATATATCATTTGACCTTCATTATTACAAGGGATTTTAGACCAAATTCACTTCTCAGCTGATTATCCTCCATTTTCAATTTAGCTAAAGATTCAAATGCTTCACTTACTTCTTTGAAGTTTTTTTTTTTCTTCCTGCTCCACCAAACAGCACAACCACCAAAACTAAACAAAACTATAAACAATGATCCAAATGTACCACTCTTTGATCCCCATAAGTTTATTGGTAGTGCAAATGTGCCATTCAAAATAAAAGATCTTGCATTGACTATGGCTCACAACAAACTTAATACTAATGAAATGATTCAAAAAAGAAAACCAAATTGCTATTTATATCTGCAATAGTGTGTCATGTGTAAAAGGGACAAAAAGAGTAATGATCACTTATTTTTTCATTGTCATGTGGCATCGACACTACAGTGGAGAGTGCTAGATTTTGTGAAGGTATATGGGGTGGTACCTTCTTGTGTACAATTTTGCTTTGAATTCATGGGCATTGGTTATAATATGAAGGCACAGGTTCTTTGGAGATGTGTAATTTGTGTGGCACTTTGAATGATATTTGTGGGAGAGGAACTTAAGAATCTCTGAGGATAGCTTATGGGATAAAATTTGTTATTTGGCTTTCTTTTGGGCTTCAATGTCTCCTAGTTTCCAAGGAATTCCTTTATTTTTTATTACTAGAGATTGGGTAGCCAAATACCATGACATGCAATGCATGAGGAGAATGCAATTTTTTAGAGGTCCCACCGACCTCCATTGCTACATATACATTAAATAATCTAAACTTGAGGACAAAAATATTTATTTAGATAATACGGGATCTTTTGATATCAAAATTCATGTTCATCTAACTGAGTAATTTGTAAAAAAACAGAGCAACCTAATGCAAAATTCCACTGAAGCATTTAAACAAACACTTGGAAGACATTATATACAATCACAACATAAATACAATAATAATAAATTACAACTAACCTTTTATATTAAAAGATGAAAATTAATAAATTCATGAGTTACAAAATTAGATTTTCAGATTGTATCAAGTTTTATGCCTAAAACAAGAAGATCATAAATAAGTGAGAAAGATAGAGGTATTGTGTGTGTTTGATGAGTGTGAGAAAGAGAGAACAAATACCTAATGAACTCTAATCGTAGAAGATGAAAACACAACGAATTTGTGGTTTAGATGATAGATAAGGATGGAATGAAAGATATAGAATGATAAACCCTTGCTTCATGATTTGGCTCCCGCCTCTTTGACCCGCCAAAATCAAATTTACTTCACCAAATTCAGAATTTTTGGACTTCCTTCTCGGTCTCTAGGTCAATCTGGTATGCGGATTTTGCTGGATCAAATTTGATTTGTTTCTTCAGTTGCGTTATTTCCTTTGCTGTATAACATAAAAAAAAAAAAAAAAAGAAGTGGAGAATGAGTTTGTTGATATTTTAAATATAAAAGTAAATATTAATATTGGTCCTTATATTTTTTATTAAATTAATTGTAACTTTAATTTTAAATTTTGTGTCAATTTAGTGTAATTAATAATATAGTTAATATTTTTGATAAAAAATGATTATTGAATTTGTTGAGGCTAACTCAATGAATTCAGCAAATTTATTATTTTATCTCTAAAAAAATGACATATGTCACTTAGTCATTAACAAATGCTAACAATTAGGGCTAATTATACTGTTAGTCCCTCTATTTTGGCTATTATGTGATTTTAGTCTTTGTAATTTCAATTGAATCTATTTTAACCTTGCATTTTTTATTTTGTCTCAAATTAGTCCAATTGATAGCATTTTTTTTATGACACATGAAATCTGTCATCGTTTTAGGAATAAAAAAAATACTTGGTCAATTTAGTGGCTTAATCTTGACCAATCTAATGAAAATTTCTATCAAAGACCCTAAAGATTTTACATCAATTGGAGTAAATTTACGTAAAATCTAAAAGTAAGTGTCAAAATTTAGTCAATTAAAACTATATAGAACAACAAAATATAAGGATTATTGATGTAATTTACCTAATAATTATAAGCAATTGAAATAAATTTTGAAAATATATTGGCATTTTTTCTTTTTTTCAAAAAATGCCATTAGATAGGTTGGAAATTTTTTAGCTTAGTGGCATTTCTCAAAATGCTATAAAATATTGTTTATAACACTTTTCACCTAATGTCATAGAAAGTAGCTTGCACCTACCTAGTTTAGTGACATTGTTTTTAAAAAATGTCATAGCTACTAAAGTTTAGTGGCATCTGTTGACAAATGTCACTAAAAAAATTTCTTGTGTCATTATTTTATAAAATGCCATGAAATTAATATGACATTTCTTTATTGAAATGCCACTAGAGCCTTATATGTTCGTGGTTTTGTGGCATTTATCTAAATGTGTCACCAAATATTATTTTTGTGGTATTTTCTAAAAACATGCCACTAGTATAGTGTCACTAAAGTGTGGTTTTGTTGTAGTTTTGTGACACTTGTTCATTGAAATGTCACTATAGCCTTTTATGTTTGTCGTTTTGTGGCATTTTTCAAAAACGTGCCACTAAATATCATTTTTGTGGCATTTTCTAAAAATATACCACTAGTGTAGTGCCACTAAAGTATGTTTTTGTTGTAGTGTGACTATGTTTTTTTTTTTTTTAAACAAGAATCGGTTTGTGCCATGTTTTGATTTGATTTTTTCTTTTTTTAATTTTCAATTTAGTATCGGTTCAAACATCTTGTGTACCAAATTAAATCGAAACCGACTGCTTCAACATATATTGTATTTATAATATATATATTTAATCTATTAATATAACGACATTAATATGTATAATAAATTATGAGAGAACTACATGCAGGTGGGAGAAAATAAAAAAAATTACCAGCACATGAGAGGTGCAAGTGTGTCTGTGGTGGGATGCAAATGAAACCCCCTCATGTGTTGGATTATTCTTCCCTTCTTCCACCTACATCTAGGGGTGTAAAAATGGCCCGAAACCTGTGGGCGGCACGAAACCCACCCGCGACCCGAGATTGGTCTAGCTCAGTTAAGCCCGGGCTCGAACCCAACCTAGGACCTTGGGCCTTTCATTTGAATGCCGGCCTAGCTTGGCCCAAAAAAATTTTAGTCTTGCGGGTGGCCCAACCCAGCGTAGCCCACCCGAGCCTCACCCTTTGGTTCTTCCTGCCAATAGTCAAATTTCAAAAAATAAAAAATAAATAAAAGGCTTGCAAGTTGCAACGGTTAAATAATAATTAAAAAAATAAATTAAACGCTTGCAACAACGGTAAAAAAAAAAGGGGGGGGGGCAGTCTAGTAGGTGCCAACCTAGTTGGAATGTACTTGACCTATATTGATATAATTGCTCTACCATCATCAATAATCTACACATATTATTTAATGAAATAAATTTTTATAATATTTTATTTCATTTTGAAATAAAAATTATTCATTCAATAAATGTTATATAATTAATTTAATGATTGTAATATTGAAAGTTTCATTTTCATATATATAAAATTATTCATTTCAAAAGAAAAAAAAAAGATAATTGTATACTTTTTTAGTTATAAGTTCATAATTAAAAAAATATAAGTCATACATAATTAAATTTAAATACCATCATATATGAAACATAACTAAACATCTCATTTATCTTAACTAAAATATTGTAGTATAATTTTTCTTTTATTTTTTTATCTCTAATAAATAATCTATAGATAATGTATTTATCGTTCATTTTGGAAGGAAGAAAAAAAAAAAAGGCCCGCCCAGGCCTGGCCCGTGGCCCAAGGCCAGACTTGTGGGCCTGAGCTCAGGCCCGGTGGGCTCGACCCTAGGCCCTATTCTGAGTGGGCCTAGGCTTGGGCCTGGCCCTCATTTTTCAGCCCATAGACCGGCCTGGCCCAACCCGTCAAAAAAGTGGGAGCTCACAAGGCCTGCTTGGGTCAGGCTGGGCCATAATTACATCTCTACCTACATGTAGTTTCTCCATAAATTATTAACCTTAATTAATTAACCTTATCATCACTATAACTTAAGTTTGTAAACTCTTATTATATATATAATTTTAACTATAACTCATTATTCTTGAAACCTTAGTATTTTTTAACTTTTTTTATTTGTATTTTTGTTAATCTAGGAATTGAAAAATATTTATTAAATGGATGGATTGGATATGTGTTGAAGTGGTGGACAAATAATTAATTCAATGTTTTATATGGATTAGTGACTATACGAAAAAGTGATTCAAATTTGAAAGATCCTAAACTGATTAAATCACACCAAACCAAACTATTTCAATCGATTTTGTACGGTGCGATTTGATGGGAAAAACGTTTTATATTAATGTTCAAAATAATAAAACCTACATACTTCTCTAATATATACATTTGTTAATCCCTACAATAGCTATTGCATATAATGGTGTTCATATGGGAATGATAATACTGAATGAGCACGTGACCCAAACTTAATACATTATGGCAACTTGTTGTCTACATATTTTGTATAAGCCAATCCCAACTTAACACATGGCACGTAAAGGGTAATTTGGAGAGTTAATGTAAGCTTCCAATCAGCAATAGATACGTGGCAGTTCATATTAGTAATAATGGATCTACGCAGCATGGGAGCAGCTAGAAGGCGCAAGATGACGTGGCTTAACGCCCAACGATTACTCACAAATTCAAATTCAAATTCAGAAGGGAAGCCTAATTGCAAGAATGACGTAGTGGAGGCTAACTATGAGAGACCATGATCAGGGATCATGGGAGGACCTTTCAACGGTTGGAAGCCCACTTCGATGGTTACCATTGGAAAGTATAAATAGAAGAGAATGCCCCAGAATCAATGACCCAGACTCAGATCCAGAAACCAGTCGTTTACTTCATGTTTTCTTTCCAGTTTTACATTTCCAATTCTTTACATTTTCAGTTTCTTCAATTCCTATACTACACTTCATTTCCTAGCAGTAGTCTCAAGTAGTCACTGCTGTAAACCTTTTCAAGGCTGGGTCATTTCATTGTAAGTTCTTATTTACTTAATGAAATTTAGTTTCTGAACTATTTTGTATCTGTGATCATTTATAAGTTTCTCCTAAAAAGCCACCAGTAAAAGTCCTCTTCATTGAGGCTGAAAGAACTACAACACAATCATCTGATAATTGGTTGGCAATTAAAATTCTGTAAGGACTTATTGATCCTTGCTGGCACGCTTTAAATTACATAATTAACCTTCGAAAGCCAAAAAAGCCAACATATATTTTTGGCATGCCCAGTGGGACTTATTTATAAATAGCTAGACATAGAGCAAGATGAGAAAATGAATGCCTGGAAGAGGGTGTGGAACGAGAGGTAGAAGTACCTAACCTAGAGGATAATGTAATATCATATCCTATGGATGCACCTATCCCATCAGATCCTCCACAAATGGTCGAACAGACCAGCACTTTAGATTATACAACACATGTCCAACATATTGGACAGGGCCATGAAATTAGACCTTCAACTGTCCCTTCTACCCAACCAATGAATCCATGGGAGGTTTAGTAGATGCTATGGGGAAACAACTAATGTAAATAATGGAAAGATGGACAACATCCTTTTTGGATCAAATGAACTCTCATCCACCAACTGTCATAAGATAGGTTAAAGAAAACATGAATTCCCTTCATCATAGATTGGCTAGAGATAAACAACCTATGCAAAATAATGGACAAACTAATGGTCAGACTAGTAATCAAAATCATGAGAGGTCATCACATATGCCTCAGTCATGGTATGAAGCTCCTTCAAGACCATTAGCAAATCAAAATATACCATTGCCCACCAGCGAAGCCATACAAATTAGTAGATCTGGGCCAGCACAAGGAAATGGCATGAGGATGTTTTCAAATCCTATGTTTGAAGTCGTACCTAGCACACGGCGTTTCATTAATCCTGTGTTTTAATTTGCACCCAGGGGTTAAAAGGATTTCCTGCTATTGGAAGAGAAACAACACATTTTCCTCCTTTTGTAATGCCTTTCGTATGGCCTTTGCCAGGATAGACTCCAAGAGGTCAGCCATACCTTCAACAGCAACCAGTACAGCAAGGACAGCTAGTCCGGAATGTACCTATATATGGACCAAAAGGCCCTCAAGCACATGGAGTTCTTCCAAACCCTGTGTTTGTTCTTCCAGTAATGGTCCAACCAGCACAAAATATGGTTCCCAGGGACCAAGTTGCTGATATTGTTAGAGAGATGTGTGGACCTATGGCTCAGGGGGTCCAGACTCCGGTGTATAAAAAGTCTTACCCAGACTGGGTGGATAAGGTACATGAATATCCAAGGGGGTTTAGAATACCAAATTTTGCCCTTTTTTATGGGAATAGAAACCAGTCAACAGTAGAATACATTGCTAGGTTTACAGGCCAGTGTGGTGAGTTCGCTAATAATAATTACATGAAATTGAGAATTTTTCAAACTCTTTAACTAGGGCAGCCTTCGTATGGTATATAAACCTTACACCTGGCTCTATCCAAACTTGGCAACAAATGAAAGAGGTATTTCATGCCCAATTTTTCCAAACAAAGCCTGAGGTTTCTATGGCAAACTTGGCAAGGTTGAGCCAAAGGCCTGATGAGAAGGCTTCTCAATTTTTTGTCAGATTTAAGAGGGCACGAAACAAATGTAGAGTCATGCTACCTGAGTTTGAATTTGTAAGATTGGCTCAAAATGGATTGAAATTTACGCTTTGAAAGAAGTTTGATTCAACTAAGTTTCGAGACTTGGTAGAATTAACCTATAAAGTGTCTAGATATGAAGCTTTACTTGAAGAAGAACAAGATCGAAACAATGCATCATATAAGACCTATTATAGGGACCCTAACTATGAGATTGATGTAGTAGGGATTATAGGAAAAGAGCCTATGACTTGTGAAGGATTAATTCCAAAAGATACTACAATAGATCAGTAGTTTAAAAAGAAAGACTTTCATAGGAAATACTCTTTTGACATAACAAAAGAAGATGATATTTTTGATCATTTGCTTGTAGCCCATTTCCTAAAGTTACCAAAAGGAGTAAAGATCCCCACTCCTGAAGAACTTAAAGGGAAAATGTACGGCAAATGGCACAATTCTTGGTCTCACTCAACTAAAAACTACATTATTTTTTGAGACAGGATCCAAGAATAGATTCGGGAGGGAAGGCTAAAGTTTCTAACCAAGACCGAGAAAGCCATAAGAATTGACACCAACCTGTCTCCAGAGATTGGAGAGGCTGCAGCCAATGTTGGCATCCCAGATTTCCAAAATCTCTCCTTGAAGGAATTGGACGAAGTCACTGTGCAGATACATATGGCTAGCCATGCTGCCTTCAAGAAGGACATGAGAAGCTCACCAGTTGGTAGGCAAAGCTCTACAAGCCAAAGGGGTGGCTCCAGTGAAGAAACATTGGATGATGACTTCCTCGAAGCAATTGTAGTGCAGAGAATGTGCCCTAGATACATGATGAATTACAAATGGCTAAAGGGGCTCTTAATTGATAGGAAACAATATTACAAGGATATGCAGAAAGACCAAAAACCAGCCAACACTTACAACAAAAGGCCATATCCAATTAGTCCTAGACAACATTTATCCTTAGTTGGCTCACCAGACACCAGGATGCAATCAAAAGAAAAAAGGCCCCTGCATAAAACCAGGCCACCTAACTATCACATAGTGTGCAATCAGCCGGAATGGAAGCCTGAATTTGGCTCAAGATAGGGAACCAGGCCTAGTGATTGGCCTTCAAGAACTGCTTCGAAGCCAATTACGAAGATAGGGGTCGCAGGACCAGCAGCTAGAGTAGTGGGTTCATGGGTCCCTGGGGTTCCAGATTGGTTTGTTATGCAGAGCAAACCTAAAGTCATATCGGCACAAAGCAAGACTTTTGAAGACAAGGGAAGGATGATCAAGCCTCCTTTGGTGGCTCCAAATAATTGGGTTCTGCTCAAAAACCCAAAAACAAGGGAATTAGATATGGTTCCAGTAATTTCCAAGTCTCAAAAGAGGAAGATCCAACGAATGTACACTCACTATCAGAGGGACCTGAAAGAAAGTGGAGAAAGTACTTCTTTGGCACAGTCAAAAGGCTAGATAGAAGAAGGAGAAGGTTCAAGGCCTACTCCTAAGATCAAAAAGAGTGTCAGTAGAAAATAGTTGGCCAAAGTTCATGCTAAACTAAAAGCCAAAGAAAGATCCAACCTAGCAGGTCTTGAAAAAGCCTTAATGGAAAGTGATGATGAGACAGATAGAGAGAGGTTGAACTAGGCCAAGAGAAGGAATTGGCTGAAGATGAAATGTTCGAAGTCTTCATGGCTGAACAAACCTTCATCGTTGAAGAGCCAACTGGAGCAGATCATAAACAAATTGCTTCAAAAGAACCCACCAGCACTGAGGTACCAAAGTGCAGTATGGAGGATGGCTTCCAAGCTTCAGAGCAGACTAATATAGAAGGAGAGCAATTGCAGCCAGTGGTATAGTTTGGCTCATTCCCTCTAGTGCCAGTAAATATGGTTTATGTGCTGCCATAGGAATTCCAAGTTGAGGAGGGAAACCAAGAAGGTTAGGAAGATGACCCCATTCCAATTTCTAGTGAAGATTCACAGGCCAACATGGTTCAAGATGAATCGGAAGTAGCCAAGCCAATGGAAACTGATGAAGAAAGAGAGAAGGTGAGCATTAACCTCTCATACCCCTTCGAATACCCGACAATATCTATGACCCAGCACGTTAAGCCCCTGTATATCAAGGCTTATTTCGATGAGATACAAATGAACAGGGTGTTAGTGGACAATGGGACAGCAGTGAACCTGCTTACGAGGTCCTCATTGAAGAAGATGGGGAAAAAAAACCCTAGGTTGATCCCAACAAGCACAACTATTGTTGGTTTTGCTAGGGATAAGCAGATGGCTCAGGGCATTCTGTCTATCAACTTGAGTGTGGGAACCAGAGATTACATAACGGCATTCTTTGTTATAGATAGTAATGCTAAGTATAATGCTTTGCTAGGTAGAGATTGGATCCGCACCAACAAATGTGTGTCTTTCTCTTTACATCAGAAGATGATGATAGCATTATGCAATGGGGAGACAGAGGAGATCAATGCAAATCCATAACCATTTATTGCTTGTGCTGATTTTGTAGAGGCCAAGTTATACACTAAAGGGGTGGTCCCACTCAGTGTGCTGAGGAAGTCTGATGGAATAGCTAAAGTGACGGCTAATGAAAAAGTAGCACACCCGAATTATCTAGTATAGAAGAGTGCTGATGAAGAGTTCATCACCAAAGATAACAATGATGCCTCGTTGTAGGCAAAAAGATCAAGATAAAGAAGCCAGACCATTGGCTTTAATCAAATTTTCAGCATTGGACGTAGAGTCAATAGTCCAGAAAGTGTAGGAAAAAGAGAGAGAGGCCATGATGATTGGTTGTAATCAAGAGCAACAAAAGGCCAAACTTTGGCTCTTGGAAAATACTGTGCATTGGACATTGAAATAAAAGTCCAGGAAATATAAGAAGAAGAGGCTTTGTGGACATATTTTGTCTATGAAGAAGAAAGTAGGGATGTTGAACCAGAAAGGATAGAGGTAGAACCAGATGAAAGGGTTGCTTCGAAGATATAAGAAGTCAAAGGGGAAGCGTTAGTGAATGCCCAAGTGCAAGACCCCTTGGAAGAAGTCAACCTAGGTGAAGGTTCAGCACAACAACCTACATATATCAGTGCTTGGTTAGATCCTAATGATAGGAACCAGTTGTTTGTTGTTCTGAAACAATACAAGGATTGTTTTGCTTGGTCTTATAATGAACTGCCTAGGTTGGACAGATCATTAGTGAAACATAGGCTCCCAATGAAGCCTAATTTCAGGCCATACAAGTAGAAGCCAAGACGGATGAGTCCTGAAGTGGTTCAAAAGGTGAAAGAGGAGATTGTTAGGCTCCTTAAAGTAAGCTTCATTAGAACATCCAGGTATGTTGAGTGGTTTTCTAATATTGTACCTATGGTTAAAAAGCATGGCAAAATAAGGTATGCATCGATTTTAGAAACCTAAATTTGGCAACTCCAAAAGATTAGTAGCCCATGCCTATAGTTGACTTGTTGGTGGATAGCTTAACAGGACACAATATTTTGTCCATGATGGATGGGCATTCTGGCTATAACCAGATCTACATAGCAGAGGAGGATGTCTACAAGACAGCTTTCAGGTGTCCTGGAAACATTGGCACCTTCAAATGGGTCAAAATGCCATTTGGATTGAAGAATGCTGGAGCAACATATCAGAGGGCAATGAACACTATCTTCCACGATCTCATTGGAGGGTACTTAGAGTGTTACATTGATGATATTGTTGTGAAATCTCAGTCCATGGAGGAGCACCTGGTTCATTTGACAGCAGCATTTGACAGAATGAGAGAGTTCAAGTTGAAACTCAATCCTCTCAAATGTGCTTTTGGTGTGTCAGCTGGAAACTTCTTGGGGTGTGTAGTGCACAAGAAGGGAATACAGATTGATCAGAATAAAGCCAAAGCCATCATTAAGGCTAAACCTCCATCAAGTAAGAAAAAATTACAAAAATTCCTTGGTTAGGTTAATTTCCTTTGAAGATTTATTTCTAACACTGCAGGGAAAACTAAAGTATTTTCCTCCATGTTAAAGTTAAAAAAATGAAGAAGAGTTTCTATGGACAGCTAAGCATCAAGCTGCTTTCGAAGGAATTAAAGCCTACTTGGCCAAACGTCTAGTGTTAATGCCACCAAGGAGAGATAAACCCTTGAAGCTATACATTGCTGCAATAGAAGATTCATTGCGAGTTTTTCTAGCTCAGGACAATGAAGAAGGCAAGGAACAAACAGTTTATTACCTTAGTAGGTTTTTAAATTCTTGTGAATGTAAATACTTAGCTGTGGAAAAGCTGTGCCTAGCATTATACTTTGCAGCAATGAAATTAAGATATGATCTTTTGCCTACTGTTCTCTTGGTAATTGCAACCACAAACTTGGTTAAATACATGTTATCTAGACCTATGCTAAGAGGAAGAATTGGCAAATGGATATTAGCTCTATCAGAGTTTCATCTAGAATATGTTCCCCAAAAAGCAATAAAAGGACAAGTTTTAGCTAACTTTTTGGCAGATCATCCATGTCAAACAGAAAGCTAGGAGATAATGGATCTTGATATGGTCAATGTTGAGCCATGGAAAATTTGGTTTGATGGATCAAAAGCCAATGGTCTAGTTGGAATTGGTGTTATGATTAACTCACCATACGGGATAGAAACCACACATGATTTCAGAGTTGATAAAGCTACTTGTTCCAATAACCAAGCTGAGTATGAAGCTTTAGTAATGGGACTTGAGATACTTATTGGATTACAGGCTCATGCAGTTGATATATTTGGGGATTCCCAATTGGTAATCAACCAAGTAAAAGGAATTTTCAAATGTCAAAGTGCAAGCATGTTACCATATTATGTTGCTGCATTGCATTTGCTTTTTTAGTTTCAGATAGCCAATGTGACTTATATCCCAAGATTCATGAATCACAAGGCCATGATGTAACTCAGAAGACTTCGAATTTCAGAAGAATGGGTGACACCCAAGTGGACATAAGTCAAGTAACATATCAGAAGTTAATACCACATTTGGCTAGAAGGGGTATCATGGTAGAAGTTAACCAGAATAACTTAGAAGAGCATGATTGGAGACATCCAATCATCCAATATTTAATTAGTCCTTCTTCAAAAGCCAGCAGGAAAATTAAATTGCAGTCAATGTAATTTATAGTATATGGGAATGCTCTTTACAGAAGGGGAGTAGATGGACTGGTGTTGGAATGTATAGGGCCAAAAGAGGCACTGACTACCATAGCAGAGGCGCATGAAGGCATTTGTGGAGCCCATTAGCCTGGTGTGAAGATGAGATGGTTGCTTTGAAGGCATTCCTATTATTGGCCAACCATCCTTAAAGATTGTATAGAGTATGTAAAGGGATGTTAAGCATGCCAAAAGCATGGCATGATAAGACATGTGCCAATAACTAATTAACATGCAGTGGTGAAGCCATGGCCATTTAAAGGATGGGCAATGGATATAATAGGAAAAATATATCCACCCTTTTCTAAGCATATCATTGTTTCATTCTAATGGCCACAGATTACTTCACTAAATGGGTCGAAGCCAAGACTTATAAGACTGTGGATCAAACTGAAGTTATTAGATTTATCAAAGAATTAATCCATAGGTTTGGCATCCCACAGACTATAACTATAGATAATGGGACTGTGTTTGATGGAAAGATAGTAAAGTCTTTTACAGCAGAATTTGGGATTAGTCTTATCAATTCCACCCCCTATTATGCACAAGTAAATAGTCAATTTGAATCATCTAACAAGTCCTTGAAAAAATGAGTACAAAGAGTTGTAGAAGACCATCCTAGGAATTGACACAACTTGTTGTTAGATGTCTTATGGGCTTACAGGACTTCTCCAAGGTCAAGTACAGGAATCACTCATTATGCCTTAGTATATGGGCATGATGCAGCATTGCATGTAGAAATTAATATCAAATTCTTGAGAGTAAAATGCCAAAACCAGTTAACTATTGAGCAATATCATCAGAGCATGTTCTTGGAATTAGAAAATATAGATGAGGCTAGGATTTTGGCATTAAATAATATCCTCTTCCAAAGAAGAAGACAACCAAGAGTTATAATAAAAAAGTCAAGCACATTAGCTTTGATGAAGGTGACTTAGTATGGAAGACAATACTTCCAATAGGCATTAAGAGCCATAAATTTGGTAAATGGTCACCTAATTGGGAAGGACCATGTCAAGTTCATAGAGTCCTGCCTGGGGGAGCCTCCCATCTGAGAAATTAAAATGGTTATGTGCATTCCAAGAAAATTAATGGCAGATATTTGAAGCCTTATTATCGAACTGTGTGGGAAACACAAGGAGTGTAGAAAGTGCTAAATAAGAATATAAAATAGCATAAAACACTCATATAGATAATAAATGGTTTTCATTTCATAAAGATTTGAGTACATGAAGCCATAAATTGGCCCAAAATTCATTACAATGCTTCAGTTGTTCCCTTACAATTGATTCTCTACTCCTAAGGGATGGAAACAACTGAATGGCTGCAACCATGTCCTACCTTTTATCAGCTAACCCTTGATTAGTGGTCTGCAATCTCTCAGCATTTCGATCCAAGGCTAGGTTGACTGCTGCTAGCTCTTCCTCCAATTGGGTTTTCCTCTTCAAGAGTTGGGTTCGAAGTTGAGAAGCCTACGAGTGGTGTCCTTTCAAATCAAACACCTCACCATGTATTTGGGAAAGAAACTCTTTATCTTTTAGCAGCTCTTCTTCTGCAGCTTTAGCCATATGGAAAATGTTAAGTAAAAGTCAATGGCGGCTACTGCCTGGGATAAGGGCTTGTGAAGGCCATGTTGGATTGCTCGAAGACTTTACAACATTTGAGGAACCATTTCTGATAATTTTCTTTTGAAGGACTTCAAATGAGATCCTTGAGAATGATTTCAGCAAGTCCAAACATGTGCTTAAGTCCACTTGAGGCAAAGTGACTTCTCTAGCAATGGAAGAACTCTTAATGATCTCCAGAAGAGAGTCAGCAAGGAATAATGGCTCAGTCTCACTATTGGTTGTTTGAGCTGGTGAAGATATATCGAAAAAGCTAGTCGACCGAGCTTCAAAGATATCCATCTCTTCCTCTGACATTGGAAGTATAGAAGAGTCATTAGTTGAAAGAAGAGATGGCAGCATAGGGAAAGAAGGAGTTAAGGATTCTCTAGCAGTGTCTATTGTCCTGGCCACCAACAAGTCAAGAGAAGAGGGACTAGAGCTGGATGGTAGGAAAGAAGTTGGTGTGGTGAGCTGCCAGTGCCATCCTTGGAGAGGCCAATTGCCACTGGAGAAACAATTAGAGTGCTTGTAGTAGGTAGAGGGGTAGCTAGGACTATAGGAGGAGCAAATTGGGATGAGGCAAAGGATATATGGGGCAGATATGGAGTTAGGCCTAGGCATAAGGAAGCTGGAATACTTTGCCTCAAAGAAAGAAGGGAATAAGGTATAGGAGGTGTAAAGCTAGGAAGTGAAAGTATCAATTGGATGAGTGTTACACTTATTGGTACTTCATGGTTAACTTTCCCTTTTCCTTTTGCAAAAGTTAAGAAGGGCTCCTCATTCATAGATGAGGTAGGAGAAGGTAGTTTTGAAGTAAGAGGGTGAAGGCTGGCTACTGTTACAAAATAGAAAGAAAATGTTAGAATCTATGCTAGGTCTTGAAAAAAGGAAATGTCAAAGGGACTGACAGTAATTACCAACCTCAGTGGTTTCAATGGTAATGGTTGGAGAGCTGCGAAGGACATAATGCTCAGTAGTTTGTTTCTTCCTTACAGCCTCATTTTGTAATGCTTCAGCAGTAGTAGCCTCTTCTCTTTGTATTTGTTGCTACCTCCTTTTCTCAGACCTTTGAAAATCAATAATCTCTTTAGATTGCTCCTTCTCTACTGCTTTGACAGCTGCCTCATGAGTAATGTCCATGACAAGCTCACAAGGAGAGAATGTCTTATTTGTCCTTTTCAGAGGGGTTTCTTCTTTTTCTTCTTCCTCCTTAGATACTGTTTCCACAAGGTCAGGCTGCAGTATGAGTTTTCTTTTTCTTCTGTTGCTGCTTACCCTTGAGGATGGTCAAAGCTTGAGCATTCTGAAGTGAAGTCTCTTGTGAAACTCCTACATCAAATATTAAAGCTATGAGCAAACAGACTAGACATCAGAAAAGGAAAGGAGCAAAGGAGACAAGATGCGCACCTTTCTTTGAAGTGGCCCTAGTGACTCTAGGGGGAAGGGATGAGGAAGCAAGATCAGGCATTGAGGCAATAGGAGTAGGAGCTAGGATAACAGGAGCAGTGGAAGAAGTGATGGTGATCCCAGTCTCCTTTGGCTGGGCTTGAGCTTGAGAGGGCACATCTAGCCCTACTAGTAGATCATAGGGGAAAATAGCCACGTACACCTCCATATTGGTTGTCCACCAATTCTGGTATCTCTTCAATACAGTGTCTTGTGGGATGAAGGGAAAGAATTCAAATTCAATCAGATCCTGTATCAGCTTAGAGGTTGCTTTATCCAGCCTTATTTATTGCACTTTCACTTCTCTAATCGAAAGATTTGGATTAGAATGGCTACAGAGAGGGACAAGAATCCCCTGAGTAAGCTCAAATTGCCTAGCAAATTGGGCAAGGCAGTATGCTTCAGATACGCACTTGTATGCTCGAGGGTTCAAAGTGCCCACAAAAAGCTCCCTTGGAATTAGGATGGAGGCCCACATATCTTTGTGTTAAGGTCTGGAGCAGGTCTTCTTAGCCAGAAAGGTTCTCAACCAGGTTGGCCCTTTGTTGGCTCGAAGGGGTAGAAGAAAGTGCGAGAAGGAGGGGAAGCTAGGAGTTAATAAAAAAAGTAAAAGTAAAAGGAAAAATTGGAAGGGTAGAGGGAGATTCTAGCAAACTTCATTCCATAAGTAGTAGGGTCTTGCACCAGGAATCTTAAACATTTGGAGTGTAAGTCTGTGAAGTATGCAAAAAGCCAGACTTGGAGTACCCAAAGTGGGCCTCCTTGATTAGCATCCATGGGTTTTTTTGCAGAATTAGGAGCAGGCTCTGTAGACATGACCCAAAACATATAGAGCCAAAGCTATCCTTTTATTTGAAGTAAGAGCCTTGGCAAGAGGGACAAACTCAAGCATCATCCTCTGAGAAGAGGTACAAAAAAGGAATTTACAAAGCCAATATAGAGGAAAAGAAAAGAATTCTCGATTACTCACAGGACCTTCATTTTTATTCTCAAACTTAACAAAATCACAAAAGAAGAGTTCAGAGGGGGAATAGGGAAAGGGACCTTAAGGTCAGGGTAATCCGGACCAAAAGGTGTGCCAATGGGTGATAACCCTAAAAGATAACATATATCAAGGACAATGGGAGCCATCATGCCACACCGAAAGTAGAAAAAATTGAAAGATGGATTCCAAAAACAAAATTCAGCAGGTATAAGAAAAGGGTCTTCAGGAATGGTAAACCTTGCTAGTTGAAGGGCGTCGAGGAGACAGAGTTCTTAGAGGTCCAACATCCTGGCAGAAACAACTCGGTCATACCATTCTTCCTATTATAGTCTCAATGTGGGCTAGCAGCGATGAGGCCGGTTCATCCTCCAGCTTCCCTATTCAAGGCCCCCTTCGTAAAGAAGACAATGATCTTCTAAACAAGGGTACAGAGTAGGAAACTGAGCAAGGGCTTCCCTGAAGATAGGGCTAAGGACGAACTCCCCTTAAGCATGGTGACAGATGGATGAAGATACGCCCAACAATGTCACTTCGTTCGCCAGCTTTATATTTTTTGCACTCTTCATTGATACACCTCTTCAAAGCCACAGACGGGTTCACACGCTCGACAATTGGTACTTTTGAAGAAGAAGAAGCCATCAATAAATGGTGGGAAGGAAAACGAGGAGAGTAAGTATGAGAAAGGTAATAAGCTACAGTCGGGAGCACTAGGAGTGAAAGGGAGAGTTGGGACAAGCGTGTAGATAAAGCGCGAGAAGATGGGGTTTTAAACCTTTCTATCCAAAAACTACCCATTTAATAGAACAGGTCAAACAGACCCAAGTCTTAACCCATGTGTGATTAAGACTTTCATTTTAAAATCCCTAAAAACACAAGAAAGAAAACTATCTTCGAACCAGTATGTGGATACCTTAGGAAGGAGGGAAACACATTCCAAATCTCAGCTTGGCTTCAAAAATGGTTAGCTGGCTTCAAAGCTAGTTTTAAAATACTTAGCTTAGCTTCGAAAATAGGTAGTTGGCGTCGAAGCCAGTCTTATACCTTAAATTCAAGCATAGCTAGGATTTGTTCACTTTGAAAGTCTTGGGGGTATGCTTTTAGACTTTCCATCAAAGGAAATTTCCTTCGAAGGGGGTCTTTGTAATGTTCTGTGATTAGAATATGGTTCTTGCCTGGTCTTTCAGCATAAATAAGCACTGTGAAACTAGTTCTTGGTCAAGCAATATGGAAAGTTAAAAGACCAAAGGACTTATCTATGCATAAAAGCACTTTCTTGCACTTTTTTTGCTTAGATAGGACCCTTCGAAGGCAAATGTTGTCGTTCTTAAGAGAAATTTCATGCTTCGAAACACCTAAACCAAGCTTCAAAGCAAGATTGGTTAAGTTAAAACCGTTTCTTGCACAGATTGAATTGACCATCTAACTAGAATAAAAATAAAAATAAATAAACAAATAAATAAATAAATAACAGATGTTGTCTCAAAAAGAAGCTCCATGCTTCGAAACCTTTAAAACCAGGCATCAAAGCAAATTGGTTCCTTTGAAGCTGTTATTCATAGATTACATAGAGTAAGGAATAAAGTCACATTAGCCATACAATCGATCATACAATTGGAATATAAAACCAGATCATGGAAATTGAAATAAGGGAATCCCAGTTTTATTAGTATATAAATATTCACATTGGAAAACCTACTTGGTTACATTTTCAATTTTGTAAAAGTATGGGATGGACAAAGTCACAAGATCGTGAAAATTTGTCCAACAAAATTCAATAAATCATATTCTTTTTCTAGCCTATCTTCTATCGTATCTAAATTTGGTTTATCTAATTGAGGAGCCCTTATTTGGAAGAAGAGTTACTGAGCCTTCATTTCAAATTATGTTTGCTTAAGAGCTCTCTCTACTTCGTCCATCTCCTCTCTCTCATGCGTACCATCCATGTTGGTATCTTTGTCTTCTCCATACTCTAAGTCACGATTCTTGAAGTCTTCATACTCTTCTAGAAGATTCTCTGCTTCATACTGTGTTTGAATATGAGCAGCAGAGAGCTCCTCTAGGGACTCACTGCTGGCAGAAGCATTTTTGTGCCAGTTGAGTATGAGAGGGAGCTAATCCAGGAAAGTATGAAGTTCTGCCTGGGCCACAGGTTGAGAATGTGGCTTCGAGAGACAATGTCACAAGCCAATGAAAAGTTCTTGTGAGAGATGTCATCTCGAAGGACCTTAAAAGATAAGTGAGAGAAAGCAGCAAGCAGAGTTTGGGCTCTATACTACTAATAAGCAATTGGAGGAACTGGAGGCTGGTAGGGAGTGAAATGTTGGCTCTCAAAGAGGGTGAGCTTCAATTCCTCAATCCAATTAGGATTAGGAGGCAGAGAATGAGCAGTTGGGTCCCCTCCAAATGGGGTGGAAACTGGGGCTCGTTCACGCACTCTAGCCAATCAGAGGAGCAAAGTTTTACTTTCTTGGCTAAGAATGCAGGGCTGATTCCCAAAGCTTCAATGGGGGCGGGTCTTTCGCACTACTTTCGATGGCAAGGTAAAAGTATACCATGTCGAAAGCAAGTTGTCTTCAAGATTGCAAAGATGATCCACCATGGATATACTACAGAGCTGCGCATAGAGGGATGGATTGCAATGGGGTCATCAAATTTAGGAAATCGATGGTGGATTTGTTCCCTTGTTTAAGGTTGAGTGGGTGTGGGCCAAGCATCCCGGCCAGTATTTCCAGAAGAAGATGAAGCAACTTCGTCCCATGTAGAGAGTTTTGGAGCAGATGAAGATCTTCCAAGATCCATTTGTGCAAATACTTGGTCCAAAGGTTCGTAAGCTACAAAAACTTCCATAACTTGTATAAATGGGGGTAGACAAGTGTGGCCAATTAATGCATGAAGGTTCTTTCGAGGTTGGTTATCATTATCAAACACCTCCTCATATGCTCAGTCAATGTAAGGGAGGGCTTGATTGGCCATTGAAGATGTATCAATCCCTTCGGATACATAGATAGTGGAGGAAGTGTTCAAGCGTAAAGGAGAATTTAATGAAATTCAGTGCTTCATTTTTAAGAAGACGGTTACACATCTAAGATAAACAAAGTCCATGCACGTCCTAGGACGTAGATAGAGTGCACTGATCCACTCATATCACCAAGTATTGGATATATTAGTGCGAGAGGTAACGTGGCTACATATTTTGTATAAGCCAATCCCAGCTTAACACGTGGCACGTAAAGGGTAATTTAAGGAGTTAATGCAAGCTTCCAATCAGCAATAGACACGTGACAGTTCATATTGGTAATAATGGATCTACGTAGCATTAGAGCAGCTACAAGGCGTAAGATGATGTGGCCCAACGGTTTCTCACAAATTCAAATTCAAATTCAAGAGGAAAGCCTAACTGCAAGAATGGCGTAATGGAGGCTAACTGTGAAGGAACATGATCAGGGATGTGGCCCAAAGGTCCTTTCGATGGTTGGAAGCCCACTTCGACGATTACCATTGAAAAGTATAACTAGAAGAAAAGGCCCCAAAATGAATGACTCAGACTCAAATCCAAAACTAGTCGTTTTCTTCATATTTTCTTTCTAGTTTTACATTTTCACTTCTTCAATTCTTGTACTGCACTTCATTTCCTAGGAGTAGTCTCAAGTAGTCGCTGCTGTAAACCTTTTCAAGGCTAGGTCATTTCATTGTAAGTTCTTATTTATTTAATGAAATTCAGTTTCCGAACTATTTTGTATCTGTGATCATTTGTAAGTTTCTCCTAAAAAGCCACCAGTAAAAGTCCTCTTCATTAAACCTGAAAGAACTTCAACACAATCGTCTGATAATTGGTTGACAATTTAAATTCTGTAAGGACTTATTGATTCTTGCTGGCACGTTTTAAATTACATAATTAACCTTCGAAAGCCAATAAAGCCAACACAACTTTTTTTTTAAAAAGAGTAAATTAAAATTTTTACCTTTTAATTTTCATTCAAATTTTATTTTGATTTTTTAATTTTTAATTACAACAATTAAATTTTCTAATTTTTATTTTAATGTAGTCATTAACATAAAATGCTCACATAATGGTCATGTATATGAGCGTGTTTTAAGAGCATTAAAGGGGGAAAAACAAATTTTAAAAACTCTTACTCAAATTCTATTTTGGTCTTATTTGTTTCACAAGACTCATTTTATTAAATTTAATATTTTTTTATTAAAATTAATATATTTTTTAATATTTTCACATATTTTTATGATACTTTTTACACACTTGCTTTGCTTAGGAGGCACTTGTTAGCATTTGTCATTAATATCAGTAACTTTTTTGAAGGCATGTGATGAAGTGATTTGACTATAATTATTGGATCATTTGAATTTTTTGTGTGGATGATTTGCACATCGAGACTTAAAAAATTAATTAGATCAGATCGTCAAAATAGTATCCATATAGTTTGCCCACATGGTTGGGCTAAGCAGTCCAGATCACAAGCTGAGCCCTAAGATTAAATATAAATAATTAAGAAATGTTAGAAGTCTATAATTTATAATTTGCAATTCAACCACAATGACATAACAAATAAGTTAAATTTGTGAAAAATTAATATTATGGGAAATGACTTATTTTTATACCACTACCATTTATACTCTTTAATTCATTTTATAAGTCTTATTTTTGGGCCGCAACGATAAACCAAATCATTCATTTTGTAAATCTTGTAGTGAAGATGGTCTGTGTAAAAATTCAGGTATATTGGATATCAATTAATATACAAATAAATCACAGGGTAAATTACGCTACCACCCCTGAGATTGTTGTTTAATACAAGTCTTTCCTCACGTTTAAAAAATTACACTTATCTCTTTGTCAGATTAAAATGACATATTTGCCTTATAACATTTATACATCTAAAATAATAAAATAATATTAATATTTTGTTCATGTCATTTCAAGATAAATAACAATCATATTATTTAGTTTAACTCACACAAAAAATAAAAATAAAAATAAAAAAATTGAGTTTTTTATTTTATTTTTATTTTTCTTGTTTTTTTTTTATTTTTAATATTTTAAGAAATTTTTCTTTTTATTATTTTTTAGATACACCTAATCTAGATAAACTTAAGAAGTATAATATTTTGTGATTTTTTTTTTAAATTCACCAAATGCAAAAAATAAAAAAATATACAACAATACAAAATTTAGTAATACTGTAATAAATGTGAATAACGATGTTTGATAATACTGTAATAAATGTAGATGAATAGACAAGAAAGAAAAACGATGATTGGAATAAAAATGAAAATTTCTATTTATATATTAAAATTTATACAAAAAATATCATAAAAATGTTGTGATTATGATGTTGTTGTAAATATAAATCATGTTTATGGTGTGTTTCGTTTTAAAGTAAAAGGTTACCATTAAGCTATATTATTATGTTTGAAAATTTTATATAAAATTTATTTTGTATATCATCACTCAATCAGAATATATTCAGGTAGAATTTAATGATAGAAAGATATAGAATGTAATTATAATGATAGGAAGAAGAAATAGTATGAAAAATGAGAAAATAGTCATTTAGAAAATTTTAATACATGACATCAGCAATTTGAGAGACAATTTGTAATGAGACTACAAATTTCAGAGAGGAAAACATGTGTTTGGTTGTGATTTCAAAACGTGATTCTACACCATAGTTTGAGTATGATGTTTGCTTAGTGTTTTGGAATCACGTTTCAAACGCTCTGCAGAGAGCTCTGTCTCTATTCTGTCTCAGCCATGCATTTCAGCGTTTTTTTTTTTTGAAAATTTTGCCAGACGGGACGTCCGGCCGGTTGACCGGAATAGTGAATTTTTTTTTTTTGTTTTATATAATCGAAAAAAACATTTTCTGAAATTTTTAAAATTTTTTATGTGCTTTAAAATAATTTTGAGTTGTATGTTTAGTTATGAGTTGTAAATTTTTGTATCACATATCAAATGTCACATCAATAATTCCCCACTCAAATCAAAATCCTTTTCAAAACTATTTTCAAAACTCTTTACCAAATAAATTTTCTACACTCAAATCATAATTCTACAACACACAAATTCAAAATACAACTCATACTCTCAAATCACATTTACAAAACTCTACCAAACGCTACCATAATTTTTCAAATATGAAGGGAGAATCTGTATTAAACAAAAATTTCAAAGGTATCAGCGTAATTTCCCCTAAATCATATTTTGTTTTATAACATATATAGTTTAAATTTAAACTTATAATTACTATTCATTTTAAAAAATAAAATTTAATTTGTTCATGTGTACCTAGCAATATTTTATAAAATTAATCTTTTATACAACTTATTTTTATTATTTTTAAAAAAAAAGATAAATAAGCAGAACTAAATATACTCAGATCGAGTAATTCTGAATGCACATCTTCCATTCACACTCGCAAGCCATTCATTCACGCTACCCTACCCGCCATGCAAGCCAACGCGTCAGCAGCCTTATTACCACCTCGCAGCCCATGAGAGCAGCAAGAACTTAAAATATAAAAAAATAAAATAAAAAGAGACAAAAATAAAATAAAATAAAAAGAGACTTTCCTAAAATATCTACAAAAAGACAGCCTTGTTAGGAGTGATTCGAATGTTTTAAATAAGTATACTTTTTTATGTTTATAAAATAAAAAAAATTTGCAAAAATTTTTTTTTAAAAAAATAGATAGAAAAATAGAGAATAGATGCTGATAGATATTAATTGATATAATCTAAATAAATATATATAAAAAAATATATATATACTTTTTTAATACATATCAAATACTTACTTGTCTACAGCCGGCCTTGAAATTACCCCCCAAAACGGACCATTGCTTTGAAATAAACGATTCCAAGGACGTTAGACACTTGCATAGCTGGCACCAGATTTTTTAACTTTCCTTCCTTCCAAACATTCTCCATTAACATATTAATTTGAAGATTGCAATTATATTCTTATCTAAACAATTTTGTTTGGCTTATACACGGGCGGAAGTATATATAGACTAGAGTAATGTTAGATTTGATGAAAGAAATATTATAAAAAAATTTATGAATTTTTTAAAAATAATCTAATGTGGTAAGTTACAAAATAAGAAAAATGATTTATCTTAACATAAATATGTTTTAATTTTAAATCTTAGTTTATAAACTTAGTTTTATCTTATGTCCCGTTTGTTTTGAAAGATAGAGGTGAGAATGAGATTAAGATGGAAATAGAGATGGAACTTACTATATGTTGTGTTTGTTTTGGGGGAGTTACGAGCTGGTCTTTTGGACCGGACTTAATTCCTAGGAAGTCCGGACCCAAAATAATTTAGCTCATCTTCATTTTTATCCCTGACATTCAATTGATTGATTTTACCCTAAACCCAAACATATCTCTCTCCCTCTCCCTCTCTCTCTTTCCTATTTTTGTTACTGGCACACCATCTCCTCCTCTTTCATCACTGTATATGTCGCTCGACTTAACCACCATCTTCATCTATCATTGTCAACAACACTCGCCTCAACTAACGCCATCATTCTCCTCATCCCTCGCCTAACACCACCGTCCTTCTCCCTCGTTGCCATTACCACTCCTCCTTCTCCCATCATTCATTTGCTAGTTTTAACATTGCAATCCTCTATCATTGATCTACCATCTTCGACATCGTCGTTGCCACCATCTTTCTCCATCACCGATCTACCATTTTCGACATCGTCGTTGCCACCATTGTCCTCCATCACTAGTTTGGGATGCAAAGTATCCAATCAGTGTATTGAAAGGTATTATTGATCTTCTACAGACGTGTAACTGATATAATAAATTTGTTACTTAATTCAATCACTTAGTAATTTATGAATGATAAATTTATCAAATTATAGATTTGTAGGTGTAAGTGTGGGTATTTTATCAATGGAATGACATAGCACATACAAAATAAATAAATTTATCAATACTTCATAATAGAATGTTGTGATGCCCCCCTCTCTCTCAAATCAAGTTTGCTATTTATAAATTTTTTAGCAAATTCAACAGTGATAAATTTATCACTACAACTCTGGCTGAGATTTGTTACATAATAAATTTATCACTGAATCTGACTTTTGATTTTTTTTCTTGATTTGTGACAACGTAAAATAATAAGAATTATTCTCTGGTAATGGCTTCGCATATCTCTCCTTCATTCTCTTCATTTTTTTTCTTCTCTTTTTCTCTCATCACCACTGGATTTGAGTAGGTGGTTGCGGTAGTGATGTGTTGTAGATAAAAAATGGCAAAAAAAATATTGTCAGAGGTCGGAGGTAGTTGCCGGAGGTCAGTAATGGTCGTGGAATTAAGGTCAGAGGTGGTCGCTGGCTGTCAATTGGTGGCCAAATCGTGGTTCGTAATTTGGAGTTCAAAAACAAAACGGGAAAATAGAAAGGAAAAAAAAATAGAACAAGCTAGGGGTGAGCAGCGGATATACCAATCCGCCTAAATCGATCCGATCCGCCGCATTTTGAACGGATGCATAATGACGAGCGGACGGTTGCGAATTGATTTTTTTCAATCCACCTAGTTTTGGATGGGTGGCGGATTTGAGGTTCCTTTGGCCGCAACCGAACCGCCAAGCCGCGAACACCCTTAATAATTTGTAAAACTTTGTGTTTTCAATTTCTTTAAATATTCTATTTGTGTTTTCAATTGAAAAAAAGTTTAAATATTCTGTTGAAAAAAAGTTTTCAACTTGAATATATTTTTTGAGTTGAAAAAAATAAATATACTATTTATCTATATTTTTTGATTTTTAAATCTAACTCTAAAAATAATAAATAAAAAAGATGATATATGTTGGTTGGTTTTTGTTTTTAAAAACAGATATAGATGTAACAATATAGAGGCATACATGCAGTGATTATAACTTTTTAAGTCTTCAACTATAACCTTTTTTTTTTTAGGAAACGCACAAGTTGAATTATGTTGAAAATTTATAAAATTTTAAACCGCCAAAGCGATTCGCATTCATCCGCTAATCTGCCAATTCGCTCAATCCACATCCGCCGGATTGGCGGACGGATGAGGATTGATCTTTTCCAATCCGCCAATCTGACGGATGGATGGCGGATTGTCGGTTCCGTAACTGCAACCGACCCGCCCCCACCCCTAGAACAAGCTAAAAATGAGAAAGAAAATTATAATAGGACTTAATGGTGCATAAAAATATAAGATAGTACCTAATAGGTAATAACTCAAAAAAGCAAGACCGACTGGTAGATTACTCCTTGTTTTGGGAGATGGAGAGGAGATTCATAATCCCATGGGATTAGGATGGGCCTTGGTGTTGGAATTGAGATGGAGGAGGTGGAGTGGTATTAGGAAATCAGTCATCTCGCTTAGGTGTTTTTTTTTTTTTTTTTTTTAACATTAATGTTTAATGTTTTTGTATTTTTTGTTACGTAAAAATCATAATTTTATTTGTTTTAATATTTTATATTTCTTTTATAGGGTAATAATTTAACAATCTCCACACTAACAATTATCATCAAAACAAACATAATTTTACTTAATCTCCTCATTATCAATTCCCTCACTATTAATCCCCTATCAATCCCCTCCATTCTACGTCTGAAAACAAACGGGACCTTATAGTGTTCTATAATTGATAGACCGTAACTTAGTGTATATAATTGTATAACATACAATAAAATACCATAAACTAATCAAAGAGAGGAGAAGATTTTCGTGATATTATTATTTTATTAAACGTAACATTACTCAAATATATGTAATTCCCAATTAACAAAATTTGTAATTTTTAAATATCCTATTAATTTCTATCATCATAAAAATTTAATAATATTACCATGAAATAAACATTATTTATCAACATATTTGAGTGTAAGAAAATTATCCTATAGTTGAAGATATTCTATTGTTTGCATTAAGTTATAAAGAAAAAACAAATTATTGTTATACGTCTCTATCAACTAAAGTTGGACATTTAAAGTTGGAAAAATCATAAGTTAGTAAAATTTTCACAAAATAATTTTAAATTAATGATAAAATTTATACACAAATGCTACATTTTTTTTTTTAATTATTATTATCGGCAAAAAGCAACTTTTTTGATGAACGAAAAGTATAACAATATAACAAATGTTACACTTCCCACCTTATTATATCACTTTTAATGTATCACCTCATACATTAGCATATCATTTGACATAAATATGAATAGTGAGACCTATTACACTAATAATGGATTGACACATGAGGTCGTATATTGAAACTTATTGATTAATTAAACTCTTCAAGTTTTTCATAAAGATGTAATTATTTTATAAAGATTTCACTGAATTGTAATTACCCTTTAAAGTTGTGTCCGAAATTTGTTCACGATAATAGAAAACTTCAATGAATCACTTCTCGGATTTCTAATATCAGTAAATTAAAAATAAAGGTGATTGAATCAATGCAAGGTGAGACTGTTAAATTAATCAAAGTAGAACTGTTTTTATTTATTTATTTATTATTATTATTATTTTTTAAAGTCGAGCAACTCATGATAATATATATATAATCAATAGTACATATATTAAACAAAAAAGTTTATTCGAGGAAAAAAAATAAATAAAAACAGGAACTAATATTTAATAAAATTTAATTAGTAGAACTAATTTGGGGTACTTACCAATTAGTCCTATTCACTAGACTTATTTACCTACAGGTCTTAACTAATAAATTTAACACTATAAAAATAAGAGAGTGATAAATTTATCACTAAAAAATTATTCATAAAAAAAAGAGACTGATAAATTTATCACTATAAAATTATTCATAAAAAAAAAGACTGATAAATTTGTCTTTATCACTTAATAAATTATATCAAATAGGACTTAATGGGTAATAAGTCTCAAAGTATGACCTATTGGGTAATAAGTCTCCCAAGTAGGACCTATTGGTAGTTTACCCAACTAAATTTTGGATTTTCGTAAATATAGTTAATTTGTGGATGCAAATTCCTATAGCCTTTTGGGTACTAACACATACAAATTTGAGGTTTCAAAATCTTATATTATCGGGATTATCTACAAATTAATTACTAGTATAATATTATAATTTTTTCCAAAACTTTTGTCTGCAGTCGTCGGCCCCTAGGTCCATCCTTGTATATATATATTCTTCGTGGGCTGCCCATCCATCTCCATATCCCAAAAACTCCATTGGTGAATCATGAGCTCCACAAACTACACTACCATTCACAAATACTCAGCTCCTCCTTCACTAAGCTCTGATGATCCAATTCGAACTCAACCCGACGAAGAGGTCCCTTGGTCCACCGGCCTCTTTGGCTGCTTTGATGATGTACCCAACTGTGAGTACACTAGAACATCATCACTCTAAAACTGTCTAACCATGATCCATCGATCAATCCAATCATTGAACATAAATCTTATGATTATGGTTCAATCATTGATGAACCCTCGCATGATTTATGTTAGAATAATTTCACTTCGCACCCTTATATTTTACCTTCAATCTCACTTTATCGTTTGACATTTTAATTATTTCAACCAACCCTTTAGACTTTGAGTCAAAGCAATTAGGTCTCGTATAACACCGTTTTGATAATTAATAAAGAACAACAACATAATAATATTCCAGTTAAAAAAAAAAAACCACATAATAATAGTAGTTATGCTTAGCACTTCTATGCTTTTATTAAAATACCACTTTAGTTCCTCGTAGTTCTTAGGATGGTTTTATTTTGACACATTAATTCATCTTAATTCATACACTTAATGAAAATTTTCGGAATTACAATTTTGTCTAAGAATAAAATTATCATAACACCTTTATCTTCTTCTACCCAAACCCTAATTTTAAAACACAACCATCCTCCATTGCTATTGCAACCTCTTTCTTACTCCATCCCTCATGTTCCCTTTCTCTGCCTCCGCTTGCGATTACCTTCTGCCATGAATTATAAACTCTCACAAGTCCTCTGCCGTGAACCACCAACTTTTGAGATTGGCTGTTGATGTTTAGGATGGAAGGAGATAAGTTGGGAGTGGTAATAGTAATGTGATAGAGGGTTGAGAGTGGCAACAATGACGACGAAGTAAGGGTGGGTGGATGGAAAAAAAAAATTAAGATTTTAAAATTGAAGATGAGGACATTATTGGAATAAAGAGATGTGCACTGACAAGTTTTATTCTTTTGATGTGCATACTGAGAAAGTATTCATTAAGTATGTACAATAAGAAAAATTAGTGGGGTTGAGCTTGCAGATGATTGAGCTCTCTTCTCGGTGCCAACCTAATTGGGATTGGGTTAGTTTGCTATGATGCTTGCTGCTCTTCCCCTCCTTTATTTGATGTAATCTCATCTCTTGTATGGTTTTTCATTAATAAAGGTTCCTTTTTTTGAGGATTAAAAAAAAAAAAAAATTAGTATGTAGAAATAGAATTTTTGTACTTATACCAAATTCAACTTTAGTCTTTTCACTTTAATACTTAAGGCCTCGTTTGGGGACTAGATGGGTTAGCCAAAAAGTCAAAAAGTTACTAAAAAAGTCAAAAAGCCAACAACCCACACCAAAAAGTCAAAAATTCTCTTTTCTCTCTACTTTTTGCACATCTTTTCGTAAAAAGTCAAAAAGTCATCTCAAACATACTAATTTTTTTTAGTTCATATTTTAGCCAAATAGCTAAAAAGTTACTAAATTAACCTATTCTCAAACGAGGCCTAAGTTAGTTTTTGAAATGACGTCATAAAACTACACCCAATCACAATTTGACTCAAAATTTAGAGGATTGACTAGAATAATTGACGAGTTAGGAGTATAATTAAGTATAAAATACAGAGGTATAAAATAAAATTCGCCCCTTATGTATTTAATCAAATTTTGTGTCCGTGGACATAAGCTAAATGTGTGGAATCACAACAATTTCTTTATGTTTTTCTTATTCTTATATTTGTCACTATTTTTTTTTTTTTTGTTAAAATGCAATATTAAGTAAATTACATTGTTGGTTCCTCTAGTTTCAATGAAATTTTTATTTTAGTCTTCATCATTTTAGTTTTATAAATTTAAACCCTACACCTCTAATTTTATTTCAATGTTATCCTTAAGTCAATTGCCGTTAAATTTTGGTCAATAAATAAATAAATAACACAAACAAAGATAGATGGACCAAAATAAAATTTGTAAGAAGCTATAGTACCGCCAGTGTATTATTTATTTTTCTTGCTTTTGCGGGAAGTGTTGAAATTTTCACGGTAGTTGCATGCAATTTTTTTTTTTTTCCCATTCAAAATGCTAACAAGTGACGAAGTCACCATATTAAAATGCAATTGAAAGTGTGGAACTTAAACTGATGAAACTAAAATTATGAGAAATAAAATAAAATATACTCAAATTAGAAGAACCAACGATGTAATTTATTCTCAAATATTTGACAAAAACTCTTTTCTTTTTTTCACAGGTTGCAAGACGTGCTGGTGCCCATGCATTACTTTCGGACAGATTGCTGAGATTGTGGACGAAGGAAAAACCTGTACGTTGTAGAAACTGACAAGAGGGAAAACTAATACTTAAGCCCCCGTTTGGCAATTAGTTGCATTAGTCAAAAAGAAAAAATCCAATGTAGAATCTGTAACTCATTATCTCTAATAGTTTGAGTAGGTTGATTTTTAATTTTTTTTATAATTTATATATACTTATCGAGTAGACTAATATATTAGAAAAGCTCAACAAGTTTACATAAAGATTCAATTTTAAATTTTAAAGTAGTTAGTTTGATTATTTTTACAGCTCTAAAAATTGCGAGTTATAGACAAAATAAATGAATCACAAAAAACAACCTAATTATATATGCTTATATATTATTATTTAAATATGCACTTTATTTTAAAATAATAAACTTTAACATAGTCACATCATTATAAATATATTTACTTTCTTTTGACGGAGGCATTTTTGTTGGAGGTGTTGTTGAGTTTTGTGGGGCTCAATACAAATCCTATTATCACAATTTGAACCAATCATTTTATTTAACTTCGCACGTAAATTATCTATGAATAAAATCAGTTTGATTTAATAATTATAATCACATATTTTGATAATATTTATGAACAAAAAAAAGAAAAAAAAAAAAAAAGGCAGTGAAGATAATTTTAAAACTAAACCATCCAGTTATTTATTTATTTTTTTTATTATAGACAAAATAAGAAAATTGTGAGTTATAATTATCGAATCAATTTAAATTTTCTTTTAAATAATCTACACCAAACAGTCAAACAAAAAGAACGCTTTAATCGTCAAATTGAGTAGTAGCGTAAGAGCAAGGATCCCCTCATTGACTCCCTACTTGATGGGCTATTAGATCCACTTTTGGGACCAATTTCGATTATCCGAACCGTTCACATTTTAGAATTTTTTATGTACATTATATCTGTAAAAGATCAAATTGATCGAATATCGAAAGAATTAAAAACCGTTTATTAAAAAAAAATTAATAAACAATTTTCAGATCACGTGGTTTTTAATATCTGATCGACTTGATTTTTTACATGTATGATATACATGACAAATTTTAAAATATGAACGGTTTGGATCATTAAAATTAGACCCAAAAGTTGATCCGATGACCCATCAAATAAGAAATTAAGTAGAAAAGTTAATGAGGGGATAGCGGAACCCCAAAGACCCAACAAAACCACTTATTCAGAAATACTTTGCAGAATAAATGAAGCCTCTCTTATTGTAGGTTTTACATGATAGATAGATTTGACAGGAAATATTTGAGATGATGATATATGTATGTATAATATATTTTACTTTGTATGGTGCATGCAGCTTGTGGAACAAGTGGAGTAATATATGGGATAATACAAATAGTGACAGGGTGGGCATGTTGCTACTCATGCACTTATCGTTCAAAGATGAGGAAGCAATACAAGCTGCGCGAAAGTCCTTGTGCAGACTTCTTCGTTCATTGTTGTTTCGAGTCCTGCTCCTTGTGTCAAGAGTCCCGTGAGCTCACAAACCGTGGATTCGACTTGGCCAAAGGCAATCTCTCTCTCTCTCTCTGTGTTCATATGTGTATGATTGGGTCTGTCTATGTGTATACATCTATCTATACTATACCTATCTGTTGGTGAGATTGTCATTTTGAAACTACAAGCCATCCATTATACAAATTACAAAAATTTAAAATCTTTAAAAATATGACACATCATTTATTAGTACATTAATTAATACACCAATTGATATATATATATATAACATTATTCATTTATAAAGCAAAGGTTTCACTTAATGTCCTGAAGCCTTTGTGCCAAGTAGATTTCTCATTCATTAACACTCTGTTTGGATTGGAAGGTGAGAAAAGAACATAAATAACTGTGGTCTCTCATCTTGGCGAAAAAAGAAAAGATATAATTGTATTTTCACACTATCAAGTTTGGATGAGTTAAAAAACAAAAAACATTTGAGAGAGGGATATGTGTGAGATTTCTTCTTCATTTTTGTATTTTAAGGGATAACCTTAATATTATAGATATTTTATAACCAATCAATTTGTTTCTTACCAAATTTTATAACTTTTGGTAAGAGAATTCTCTTTTTTACCATTTATCATCATTTCTAATCCAACTTTTTATTTTATTTTATTTTATTAGCAAAGAAAAACTTCATTAAAAACATGAAATCAAATATATAAGACGGTGAAATGCACTGATAGAGGTTCGAAGAGTGAACATGCTCATCTACTACTACAACTCGTATCCACACAACCGATCCCTCAACCTTACAATTTCTATAATTAAAAATAATAAAAAAAATAAAAATAAAAAAACAAACAAACAAACAAACAAAATAAAAGCCAAAAAATCTTAGCTAACCATTATTCCTTCCCTCTGAGAAGTCTCGTATCTTTGGAAGCACCCACTAACCACCCCATAGATAAGAGCATAATAGAAGAAAATCTGAAATTTTCCTCTCAGCCCAACCCACACAACTCCACTAACCTATTTAATAAAACAACAAACTTTTCTTTCGTTAATAAAGCAAACATGAGAAAATAATTTACTCTCTTATCATTTTTTTTTTAATCATTTCTCACTAAATCTCCACATTTAAACAAAATGTAAATAAATAAATAAATAAAATCTTAATACTTAAATAGACATACAATAAATATTTTATTTTATTTTTACTTATTTAAAATACACACAACCACCAATATTATATATATATATATATATTAGTGGTTGCCACACGCGATGCGTGTGCAATTCAAATAAATATAAATAAAATAAAACATTTATCATATATTGTGTGCTAGTTAAGTGATAAGAGTCTTATTCATTTAACATAAGTCTAAGATTCAAATCCCCTCCTCTCATCTATCTAATTTTTTTATTTATTTCGTATATATATATACTAGCGGTTGCCACACGCGATGCGTGTGCAATTCAAATAAATATAAATAAAATAAAACATTTATCATATATTGTGTACTAGTTAAGTGGTAATAGTCTTATTCATTTAACATAAGTATAAGGTTCAAATCCCCTCATCTCATCTATCTAATTTTTTTTTTTTATTTTAAATAAAAAAGTAGACACGTGGCAGCATAAGAAACAAAGATTTCAAGACACTCATAAGGGGTGTTCACTTTATAATAGTATAAATAGATAGATAGATAACAAAAGATTTTGTGTCTAGAAGCCTTCTTTTTCCAAAATGCCAAGTGGATTCTTTGAATCCCTAGGCCTTCTATTCCTAAAATGCCAAGTGAATTTTTTAAATATTTTAAAAAAATAAAATTAAAAAAATAACTTCCCATTTACAAAATAGTTATAACTGCATTTTTCTTTTTCATCATTATATAATTTTTTGTCATTTTTTTTTTTATAATTTGGAACACATTATTTGTGCTTTCCATTCTAGTGTGTATAATTGGAACCCAATCTCTTTCTAATATACATTCAACCGCACATTCGTATTTTAGGTTTTCATAATTTGAAATAATTGTTACATCGTATTGGAGCTTTTTGATGCAGTTTATCGAAACTACTTGCAATTTTTTTATTTTTTTTTATTTTGAAAGTTTATGTCAAACTATTTGATATAGTTTCTGCTCATAATTTATTAGGCAGATATAACTTAAATAAGTTAACAAAAACTGATTTATGAAAGTTAGGTGAATGGTGCTTTTTAATTTATGCTTTTGGAGTTAGATTACAATAAATTGCATCATTGTATCAAGTGTATCAAAAACAATTAATTTGTTTGGTTTTAAGTTTTTAAGAATAGTTTATGAGGGTTTTTATCGATTTTTTTTTTGTTTTTAGTTAACTTCTTTTTTGTTTTTTGGTTGTATTTTAAGCAATTTTTTACTATTTAAATCCATTTAATCTAAATATACTTAAAAACTAAAAAAAATTGTGAAAAATATCTTTTAAAAAATATCTCTATATGTATTAATTTTTTTAAATATATTTGTTCACAAATATTTTACTTTTTAAGTGCATCTATAAAGTATTTTAAAAAATGTATTTAAAATATTTCAAAATATCACTTAAAAAAACAAAAATATTCAAGAATTATTTTCAAAAAATAAAAACCAAACAGAGTGTAATTTTGGAAACAAATGGCCAGTAGCCTATTACACACTTTTCTTTTCACCTGTTACCAGCATATCACCCGTGCTATGCACGGATTGTGTTTACAATTACTTATATATGTGAATTGTGATTTTTAAATATTTTTTTTATTTTAAATGTCTTCTTTTTTTTTTCTTTTTTATATTATATTAAAATTTAATATTTTGATGATAATCATATGTGTTGGACTTTTCAAAGAATTAAATGTCTTTTTTTTATTATATTATATTAAAGTTTAATATTTTGATAATAATCATATGTGTTGGACTTTCAAGAAATTTTTTTTATGCTTGTTCTTAATGCATTAAAGTGTTATTATGAGGGATAATAATCATATGTGTTGGGACTTTTCAAGGAATTCATATGTGTTGGATTTCAAAGAATTTATTTTATGCTTGTTCTTAATGCATTAAAGTCTTATTATGAGGCTAAGACTTGAGAGTTGGGAGAAGTTAATAAATGTTAAGATTTTTTTTTTTTTAAATCAGGAAATTTAGATTGGGAGATTGGAGCTCCCACAAGACTTGGGGTTAAAAAATCCATTTTGCTTAATATATAGTATAGATGTGGATTCATACAACAAATGCACTATCTAAATGTAAGAAACATCATATTTACAAAAAAATGGCCGATCCCATTTCTAGATAAGGTGGAATCGGTATATACTCGCTACATTTATTATGTGAATCTATAAAAGAGATGGAAAAGTATAGATGTGTTCAAAATGAATTTAGCAAAATTTTCAAAATTAAATAGGTTAACTCAATTGGCCACTAATGTATACTCTTATTCTCGAAGTCAGGGGATCATTTATTGTTAAAGATAAAGATTGATTATTAATCTTCTACTATAACCTTATACGGTGGGGAATGGCTTTTCATACCATTATCTTTCATGCTTGCACATACTTTATTTTGGACCCCATTTTGCACCCGCAATGATAATCTAAATTATTTATCTCGTAAATCTGGTAATGAAAATCATTTGTAAAAAAATTCAACTTCATCGGATGAAGTACAAAGGAGCCAATCCCTATATTGTGTTGTTTATTTTTTCATATCGTGGCATTGTGATAGTAATTGGGCTGGAATTGTTTCTTTCTACCTATTATGACGTATTTCTTATAGGAATTGGGCTTTCTTTCCTGTTCATGATTTAAATTGAAAGGTATTGTTTAGATTCGTTGGGCCTACACCATTGGTTCCATTTCTATGATTTGAACCGGTTATTTTGTTGGGTCAATTGTGTTTATCATCTACACAAAAAATTATGTCGATCAGATAATCATAACCTATTTAATTTATTGCATTTGTCAAAAAAAAATCAGATGGCCTATTTTTAAGAATTCAATTGTCATATATTTTTTAGAAATAAATGTGATAAATTGAATATGCTACGATTACCAGATTAATTTAATTTTTTGAGTGAATAATATACATAAACAACCCAAAAAAAATGAACAGTTTATATAATTGAAATAGAAGCCGTGAAGCCTAGACAACACCTTCTATTCCAAATCATGGGCTAGAGAGAAACTAGCTCATTCTTATCATGGTTGCCTAATCAAACCAAGTCTTAATTTCCCTCATATAAGGTCGGCCATATGAATTTTTCTTCTCCTCTCGACTCTATTAAAGGTTATTTGGTTAATCAAATTAAAAAGATTCATATCTCCATTTATTATACTAGTTCATATTAATCTAGATCTGTCTCTTTCCGTAACACTTTCCCCTACCGTCTGTGTATCGCATCTCTTCACTACTGTCTCTGTTAGTCTCCGTTGTATATGATCAAATTATCTCTTATAGTGGTTGTCGGACAATAATTATTTAGATTGATATAATTATTTTCATATTTGTAATTAATCTCCCTTCGATTGACAATATATATGTGTGTATGTTCTTTGTGTTGTTACTTACGGCTTTATGCGGGTTATTTTGAATTGCTTAGGATGGAAAGGAAATATGGAAAGAGAGGCGCCATTGTTTGGAGTGGGGATGAGCAGATAAATGAAGTGGAAGAAGATCTATTTGTGTTGTTGAACTACAATTTTCTATTTGATTCGAAAGACCACACGTTGTTTTGTTTTGGTTGTCACATTGTAATTGATTGTAGAACATACAATAGCAATTACAAAGCTTAAAGTTGACACAAATTAACACTACTTGCAAGATCGGTGTCTGCTTGATTAACACATGTTCTAAAATCTTCATTGACTATTTTATTAACCAGCAATTCAAAGCACCACAAATAATAATGTTGGCACCATAAATAAATAATTTTATTATTAGTTATTATCTATATAGTTGTAGGACATGTGACACTGTCCTACTCATTTGAAGGATATGAGAAGTTATAAATCATTAAACACATGTAAAAAGATGATGGAGGACAAAGTGGAGAGCATAGAGCATGAATTGGAAATTAAAGGAAGTTAGGAAGACATATAGATGAAGTGGAAGATCATAGTGTGTGAAGTGTGGGAGATGGAAGGATATGTAGTTATTAGGTAGTTTTTTTCCTACAAATGTTTGCCTATAAATAGTCATTTATGACTATATTATAAGAGATCTAGAACTCAAATTAAAGACAATTGATTTCTATTTTTTTTTTTTTGTCATTTATATTTCATGCACTTAATTTTCTGCACTTTATTTTATATACTTCATTTTCGAAGCATAGGAGTAGTGGTAAATTTTATGCACTTCGTTTTTGAAGCATAGGAGTATAAGTAAATTAATGGTTAGTTTGATTGTTCAGTCAATCACCCCGATTGTTCAGTCAATCATCTTTCTCCGTCTCCCTCCTTCTTTTAATTTGTCTTTTTCTCTACATTTTTGTAATTTTGAAATCCACTTCATTGAGGCAAAAAAACTGTTAACACAATCGCTTGATAATTAGCTTGAATTTAATCTGTAAGGATTTTTCAATCTTTACTGGCATGCTCACATTTATGGTATTTTCCTTCGTAAGAAAAATAAACTAACAATTTTTGGCACGCCCAGTGCGACGTCAAGTGTAAGAAATGAAAAATGAATTGGATTTGTCCATTCCAAATAGCTTAGGTGAAATCTTTTGGTGTAAACAAAAATTCTGGATCTTTAAGAAGGGATTCATTTTCTTGATGAAACAAACTTCCATCCATTACAATATTATTTGGTAGAAGAAAAAAGACACGATTTAATTGGAGAAATTCATGAACTTTATAAGGAAGTTTGCCAATGGAATGATGAGTTGTCAACTGTCACTACCAAGTCTTTAACCGAGGCTTTAATGGCCGGAATTGGTGAATTCACTATAACAAATCGCACCTTTGGCGGCCATTTTTGGCGACTAAACAAATTTTAGTTGCCAAAAGCACATTTTTTGCCGACTAAAATTTATATTTGTCGGCGTTGGTTCAAGATATCGCTACTAAAATATTTTAGTCAATAAATATTACCTATTGGCGACTAAATTTAAATTTAGTCGGTAAAAACTCAAGTTTCAGCGACAAAAAATTTGATTGGTCGCTGTTAGTCCAAATTTTAGGCCAAAAAAATAATAAATTAATCAGTAATATTGGTTTTTCCCGACTAAAATTAAAATTAGTTGCCAAATGGTACTTTTGGCAACTAATATTTTCGTTGCTGTTCAGTAACCTTTTGGCTACAAAAACATCTAGTCGGCAGACCTATCCCTTTGCCGACAAATACAGAAAGTAGTCGCTAAAGGTCCAATTTTCAACTCGCCAATCCTTTATTTCCGTTCGTGCCCCTCTCTTTGTTATACTTTTTTTGAACGAGCCCTCTGTAATATCACACTTTGTAACACACACACACATCCTTCACCAAACCTCACAAAAACCATCCCCCTCACCGTAGCCTATCGTACGATTGACATTATGATGGCCACTGCCCCTGTACAAATCACCACCGTCACAACTCACCATCGCCGCACATCGTAGGTTCTCTCTCTCTCTGTCTCTCGTACTCTCACTTTCGCTCACGGTCTGTCTGTGCGTCTCTATCACTTGAGCTCTCTCACACATCTCTCTCATCTCAGTCTCTCTCTCTCCTTTCTCTCTCTCTCTCTCTCTCTCTCTCTCTCTCTCTCTCTTCTCTCTCTCTCTCTCTCTCTTCTTTACTCTGCTTCTCCCTCTTCTGACATTGTTGGTTTAGGGTTTATTCAAATTTGAATGTATGTGCCTGTAATTTATTAAAAATTTGGAAGATGATGTTTAATATATGTGTGTTTGTGTATATAATGCTTTGTAGACGTATAGGCGTCTCTCTCTCTCTCTCTCTCTCGCACTCTCTCATGCACAGTCTCTCTCTGTCTCTGTCTCTGTGTTTGTCTCTCTCTCGCTCTATCCCCTTTGCTTTGTTTCCTCATTTTCTCACATTATTGTTTTAGGGTTTATTCAAAATTTAGTGTTTGGGGCTGTAATTTATGATAAATTTCAGACATGATGTGTAATATATATAGGTGAATGTGTGTGTGTGTATATATAATGCTGTGTGGATATGTATAATAATGCTATGTGTATATATAATGCTGTGTGTATATGCTGTGTGGCTGTAATTTACTAGTTGCCATCCAGCTTAAGCCCAAAGTGAATATGAGGAAAATGTGCCCACTGTTAAACAACATAGACATTAACAAAAAATAAAAATGTCCTTGTTCTTTATTTATTTATTTATTTTTCCATCTACGAAAGAAGAACATATATATATATAATATGGTTTTCTTTTTTCTTTTTTTTTTTTGTTTACCCTAAACATGAAAACTGTAGTTTCAGCACTGATGGCCGATTATAATCCAGAGTTTGACAACTTGAAGAAATTCTATATCCCTAATTACAACATACTTGTGCCCGGTTCAAAGGGTGAGTGTCTCCTTGATGTACCAGAATGCCCAGTGCTAGTATTCATCAACTCCAAAAGTGGTAGTCAGCTCGGTAGGGATCTTCTTATCACATATAGTTCTCTTCTAAACAAAAACCAGGTGTTTTGGCCTTCAGTGAAGAGTGTTTAGAATTTTAGGGATTTTTAATGCAGGATTGCATTAAACTTTGACAGAGTTGAATTAGATCTATTTTCACATGTGGCTTAATTTTACTTTACTATTTTAGGTTGTTGATTTGTTGGAAGAGGCTCCTGATGCTGTGTTGCATAGATTGTATCTCAATCTAGAAAAACTGAAGCTTAATGGTGATGAATTGGCTCTTAGGATTCAAGAGAATCTGAGAATCATTGTGAGTTTGAGTTATAAATTACATGTAAAAGTTAATTTTTGTATATAGCTTATTAATTTCAGATGTAGTAGGCAATGACCACATATCAATTTTGCTTGTACATTTCTGACTGGATGTAGCTCATTAGGTTGCAGGTGGGGATGTCACAGCTGGCTGGCTTCTTGGAGCTGTTTCGGATCTCAAATTATCTCAGCCACCACCAATTGCTACAGTACCCCTGGGAACTGGAAACAACCTTCCATTTGCTTTTGGTTGGGCAGGACAAAGCCTGTATTTTTTTAAGTTTTGTTTTAACTTGAAAGTGTACTAATATTACTAATTGATGTTCTAATTGTGCTTTGTCTCGATTTATTAAGCGGAATATATTGTCTCTCAAGCAGGCAGTTAGAATTAAGTATGTTAACATTTCTATGTGTGTCTGTGTGAATAGACAAAAAGACCTCAAAACCCACTTGAGAATTCATCTATGTTTGCTCATACATTCGTTAACCATTTTTTTATTTATTCATTATATCCTGGTCTTAAGATTAAAATCTAGTGACTATTTTTAAGATTAAAGTTCAACAAAAGTTTTAGACTTCATTCCTTATAGCATAGTCTATATCCATATGGATTTGACACCAAATTGAATATGATGTTAGTGTGTTTCATGTAACGCTACCTTTATATTATGTATTTGTGGAGTCTGAGGCTGACAAGTTTGGAATTTAATAATTTGTAGGGAAAGAAGAATCCTGGAACAGATCATCATTTTGTAATCTCATTCTTGGATCAAGTAATTAAAGGCAAAGAAATGAAAATAGACAAGTTAGGCTGTTCACATGGCATCTTCTTTTTCAATTGATAATTAAACACCCACAGTATGTTGCTGAGTCTCATCAAATTAATTTATTTGCACCATTTGTGTGCTATATTCTTTGACATCTTTGAATTTTTTTTTTTTTTCTATTCTGGATGAGCATTGTGGAAATGTGGTTTTGGAAATACTCTTGGATCCTAGGACGCTTCTGATCCTCCGATTGCCACCTGAAAAAGTATGAACACTCCGGTCGGGGGTGCCGGAATTAGCACTCCAACGGACAAGTTAGTATATGCTCTCTAGTTTTCTTCTATCTCAAGTTCATTTAATCTATTCTCACATACCTCCCTTTGGTTGATGTTCCTCTTATTTATACTAGTCTCTGGTCCCAGGGGTCGAGCCCACTTTTAACCCAGTGCACAACTGCTCATTCGGCCTTTCTATCGTATGCCAATTCCCACTCAGCTTCTTGTACGGCTGATTCCATGGATGATTTAAATATTTGGCTTCAGGACCCCCCAGGAGAGAGTCGAATAGTATTTGTCCTGATTTCCTTCAAATAGATTTGGCGTTCCTTAATATAAATTTATTCGGCTCCCACAATTGCCCCCCAAACATCCTACTAACGCCAATTAGTCGGCATGTTTGGTCTTAAACTCGGAGAGTCAAAAATACGGCGGTTACACTCTTTCCAATACTGAAGCGTCAGAACATCCACGCTTTTTAGAAATCATTGTAATTTCCCGCCCCTTCTTAGTTGCCTGTCAGCATCCCTCTTTCATTTCATGACCTCTGCAACTTCTTCCCGTTCCTCATTGTCCTCTCTACTCCTTGTAAGTTCTTCTCTTCTTCATTCCAACTCCCATTTTCTTGTTTGTTTTTAACTTAGCATACTTCCTATTCTGGCTCAGATGGCGAAACATTTGAAAGCCCTTCTTTCTGCAAATCGTATTTCCGCTTTTTGACGCCATTTTTCTATTCCTGACGACGTCCATCTGTCATTCATGGCAGATAGCGTAGTTGACATGGAGATGATCAATGCGAGTACAATCATCTTTCCTCTTCTATCAATCGCTGAGGGTGGAGTCCATTTCCCCCTTCACTCGTTTTTTAGGGCCGTCCTTCACCATTGGGGTCTACTCCCTTCTCAGCCTAACATAAACTTTTACCGAATCATAATGGGAATTGTAGAATTAAACCGCCGTCTTAGGCTCAATCTTGGAATTCCTGCTATTCGGCATTGTTATGCCTTGGCCAAATTCTCTGGCCGACAAGGACGCTACTTTCTTAGGGTCAAGGACACTGACCACCATTTGGTGACTATGCTTGCTAGCTCTGGCAAGCGTGTTGACAATGTCATGGTCATTGTGCAAGGCAACTGGGAATTCGGCAAGGGCGAAGATCGCCTACATCCTATGCCTAGACAAAAAGGCGAACTAGGTGGCCATGTAGTCCCATTTTTCCATGCATTTCTTATACATTCGTTCGAATTTAATGCCATGTACTAATCATTTCAATTTATGCAGGTAACGATTTGAAGAAAGTACTTCCTTCGGCGACGACGTCGTACTTCAACAAGTCAAAACAGTGCTAGAATTTTTTTGCCGTTTTAACCTTCAAAAACAAGGGCGGGCCGCCCATATACTGTTGCGATACGAACCTACATACGCTACTTTTTCGGTTATGGATCACATTCCGATTCCAAAGGGCGAATAACAACTCACGACCCTTATTTTCCCGAACTGCAAGAACCTTAGGGAAATTGGTATTAGAGATTCGGATTTGGAACAAGGTGAAGTTCGTGATCAGGTCGCTTAACCAAACGAAACCGATTTAGAGGAAGTCAATGCGACTCTCAACTCGGCTTTTGAGGAAGTCGGCCTTAACTCCCTGTCCACTTCAGGCCGGGTTGACATATCGTTGGACGATGATATTTTTACCGATTTAAGAGATCTTCCCAGTACGGAACCTGAAGATATGGCCGGTGAGTCGCTTGCACAGATGGCCAGGAGAAACAATGTCAAGAAGATGGCGGCTCGAAGAAGGGCCGAGGCCGCCAGGTCTGAGCCCCCTCCACCTGTTCAGACTGACTCTGTTCCTCCAGCTCCGGTTGAGGCTGTAATTTCTCCAACTATTATTGAAGAAATGGAGCAAGCTATTGTGGAGAAGTCGGCCATTGGGTAATCGGACAATCTGTTGGCCGAACAGAGAGGGGAAAAACGCCCCGCCGAGTTTGGAGCCGATCTTTCTGAAGAGTTAGTCGATAAACGGCTGCGCGTGGAAGAACCGCATGGTATCGTGGCACCGTTTCTTATCCAACCCAAAATAAAGAACACGCCGGTCTCTGCTGACGCATCGACTTTAAAGGACCCCATTCTGGCACTAAGTGTGGCCTCATCGATATCCTTGCCAGTTGATAGGGCTGCGTTCCGTGCAGAGCCGTGTTAATAGCACTAGCTGCTCAGTCGACGATATTGGTATGTACACTTACTATTATTTTTATCATTATTGTTATGTCGATTAACTTATGCGTGCTTTGCTTCAGGCGGCGAGTAGGATTGCAGAGATCGGTCGCCGACATTATGACGCCGTTGAGCAAATTGGCTCTCTCAAAGATGAAATTGAAATTGAAAAGAATAAGGCTAAAGTGGCATTGGCTGAACTGGCAGTGGCATCTCTTAGGGCCGACTCTGAAGCCAAGAAGGCAGAGGAAGAGCAGGTAAGGGTCGATACCGAGGAAGAGAAGGCTAAACATACGGATCTTCTTAGAATTGCCGCCGAAAGATAGAGCAAACGCTAGTGAAGAAGCGCTAAAGTTGGCCAAGGAAGCGATTGCGAAGCTGGAGGTCGATTTGGAAGAATCGAGGAAGGCGAAAGAAATTGCCGACTTCGAGGTTTCCAAAGTGTTCAATGCCAGCGAGATTGCTACCTTGGAGAAATATGTGGAGGAAGTACCTAAATTTGAGAATCAGGGATTCAAACATGGCTGGCTCAAAGCTCTAGCAGCCGCTAATGTGGTATTGGAGTAGCCAATTCCATATGAGTAGCTAGAGGTTAAGCCGCTGGAGTCTGACCCTAAGGAATAAGTAGTATAATTTTTTTTTTTGATTAGCATTTTCTTGTATGTAATTTTTTGTAGATTTTTGTAAGGCAATTTTCACGAGTGAAATGATGACCGATTGTACTCAATTTGTTAATGAAAATCGTCTTTTTGCTTATTTTCCGTGTGTTAATTTGAGAGTGCAATAGTTATAACTAATTAGAGTGTCAAAATAAAACACAGCTTAATTCGCTTATAAAATTGTATACATTTCTTGGATAGTTTGTTAGCAAGGACAAGTTAACGCCGAATCACCTGTGCACTTTGCTAGTTGCAACTTGTTAATAAAATATTCGGCTCAAAGCTAAACGTCTGGCCAAATGAGGTAATGTATTGTCATTCGACTATATCATCAAATGCCGATTATAGTCATGCCCTTGCCTCATTTGGGCATACCGTTACAACCCCGAATAACCTGTGTTCTTTGCGGGTTGCAACTCAAGAACAAAATATTCCGCTCAAAGCTAAACGTCTAGCCAAATGAGGTAATGTATTGTCATTCAGCTATATTATCAGATGCCGATTATAGTGATGCCCCTGCCTCATTTGGGCATACCGTTACAACGCCAAATAACCTGTGTCCCTTGTGGGTTGCAACTCGAGAACAAAGTATTTGGCTCAAAGCTAAACGTCTGGCCAAATGAGGTAATGTATTGTCATTTGGCTATATTATCAAATGCCGATTATAGTGATGCCCCTGCCTCATTTGGGCATACCGTTACAACGCCAAATAACCTGTGTCCCTTACGGGTTGCAACTCGAGAACAAAATATTTGGCTCAAAGCTAAACGTCTAGCCAAATGAGGTAATGTATTGTTGTTTGGCTATATTATCATATGCCAATTATAGTGATGCCCTTGCCTCATTTGGGCATATCGTTACAACGCCGAATTACCTGTGTCCTTTGTAGGTCGCAACTTGTGAATATTGTGATGCCCTTGCCCCATTTGGGTATACACTTACTACGCCGAGTAGCATGTGTCCATTTGGAAATATTTCAGACCCTGCGAAAGACGCGGGGCTAACTGTTGGGCACATTGGAAGTGCTGCGTCCGTAATTAATGAACGAGGTATTTAGTATTTAAAAAGCTGCGCGCACAGACAACGATAATCGATAATTGGAGAAAGAGCAGAAACGCAAGCTGGACCATAGATGTCACAGAGGCTATTCTTCAATAGTAAAGGAGAAGCAAGAAGTTTAGCTGAGTTGGACGCTGAAATGCATCGTACTACTGGAAGCGAAGTGCAAAGAGCGGGGGATGTAGCGATGGAGGGGAGGAAGAGATGTCAGTCTCCCAGGCATCGGAGTTGGTCCCCCAGAAGAGGTGACACAGTGAGGTCTCCCAGGGATGGGGTGCAGTAATGAGGGGGATCAAGGAGTCATACTGATGGTTAGAGTGCTGCGCGAAGTGAGTCGAGCAGAGCTCTGCGCCTGTTGAGCTTTTTGGTTTTCGTTGGGAATAAATCGATGACTAAAGCAGATTGGATCGTCTGCGACCCAAATGTGGCGGTCGAGTTTGTTCGACAGATTTTTCCGCCTGAGGTCCAACAATCAATGGTTGGTCGGCCTGACTACGAAGTTTTTTTGGACGGCGTCCATGGAGCGGTAAGGGGTCTATATTCCTTTTATGAAATCAACATTCATCTTCGTGCCATGCGGAGGGAGATAGAGAAGAAAGACAACTGCATTCAAAGCCTGGAACAACGTATAGAAAGAGCTGAGAACGAATTAAAAAAGACAAAAACCTCTGAAAAGCAGTCAGCCAGTCAAGTCAACCTGATTGTAGCAGAAAGGGTAAATCAGCGGCTTTTAGATCATGCCATTGCCGACCGAGAGACGGCGAGCATGTTCGCAAGAGAAGCAATAAGAACGAAGGCCTACAATGAAGGTTTTTTTGACGGCCGAAAAATTGGTATTGAGAAGACGAAAGAAAAGTTAGTTGAGGACATTTGCCGGTGTGAAAATCGTGGGTTTAAGCATGGGTGGACTAAGGCTCTGCAAGCGGCAGGTATTAATGCGGTGTCACCTCTATATCAGAATTACAAGTTTCCCTTCGAGGCTTATGATACCAAGAAGATCGATGATGAAGAGGATGCCGAATAAATTTATATGTCAATAAATTTATATATTGCATTGTACCGCTTAATTTTGTAGAAAGTCTTGTATTGAGGCTTTTTGTAATGAAGTAAACATTTTCTATATTGTTCCGATGTAATGTTTATTTTTGCTTGTGGTAATCGTACCCTAATCCATACCAGTTTCTATATTGTCGAATCATATATTTTGTTCGGTGTTGGCTAATCATGACATCTACGGTCACTCTGAATTCGGAGGTTTATTCGGCCCAAACGTGGCATTCACGGATGAGGCTTTGAATTTGGAGGCTTTGTGTTGGCCAATCGTGAGATCCACGAAGGGCACTCCGAATTCAGAGGCTTATTCGGCCCAAATGTAGCATTCACGGATGGGGCTCCATATTTGGAGGCTTTTTGTGTTGGCCAATCGTGATATCCACGAAGGGTGCTTCGAATTCGGAGGCTTATTCGGCCCAAACGTGGCATTCACGGATGGGGCTCCGAATTCGGAGGCTTTGTGTTGGCCAATCGTGATATGTACGAAGGGCGCTCCAAATTCAGAGGCTTATTTGGCCCAAATGTGGAATTCACAGATGGGACTCCGAATTCAGAGGCTTTGTGTTGGCCAATCGTGAGATCCACGAAGGGCGCTCCGAATTCAGAGGCTTATTTGGCCTAAACATGGCATTCACGGATGGGGCTCCAAATTTGGAGGCTTTTGTGTTGGCCAATCGTGATATCCACGAAGGGCGCTCCGAATTCGAAAGCTTATTCGGCCCAAACGTGGCATTCACGGATGAGGCTCTGAATTCGGAGGCTTTGTGTTGGCCAATCGTGAGATCCATGAAGGGCGCTCCAAATTCAGAGGCTTATTTGGCCCAATCGTGGCATTCACGGATAGGGCTCCTAATTCGGAGGCTTTTTGTGTTGGCCAATCGTGATATCCACAAAGGGCACTCCGAATTCGGAGGCTTATTCGGCCTAAACATGGCATTCACGGATGGGGCTCCGAATTTGGAGGCTTTGTGTTGGCCAATCATGATATCTATGATGGGCGCTCTGAATTCGGAGGCTTATTCGGCCCAAACGTGGCATTCACAGATAGGGCTTCGAATTCGGAGGCTTTGTGTTGGCCAATCGTGAGATCCACGAAGAGCGCTCTGAATTCGGAGGCTGATTCGGCCCAAACGTGGCATTCATGGATGGGGCTCTGAATTTGGAGGCTTTTTGTTACCAAACCATTATTCACAAGATAAGAAAGAAAAGGCATTGTATTGGGAAAATAAAAGATGTACACAACGAAAATTTCAAACAGGCTATCATGCGGTACAAGTCGGCTTATTGATAAAATTTGCACAAATGTGTGGAATTCCAAGGACATGGCAAACTTCTTCCAGCCATGTCTTTGAGCCGATATGCCCCTGTTCTGGCGATTAATTCAACCTGATAGGGGCCGCCCCAGTTGGGACCTAACTTTCCGTTAGCGGGATTCCTAGTAGTGGAAAGCACTTTCTTGAGGACCAATTCTCCAGGTGTATAATGACGTAGCTGTACGCGTTGATTATATGATTTAGCGAGCTGTTGCTGATACCGCGCCATGAAAGCAAGGGCATGGTCTCGGCGTTTTCAATCAGAGTCAAGTCCAAGGCCAACATCATGTCATTATAGCCCATGTCAAAAACCTTCGATTTCAAAGTGGGTAGGCCGATCTCCAAGGGGATGATTGCCTGGGTTCCAAAGCATAAAGCGAACGACGTTTCCCTAGTGGATCGCCTTGGAGTAGTGCGATGAGCCCACAACACATTGGGCAGCTCTTCGACCCATCTGTCTTTAGCTTTTTCCAACCTTTTCTTGATACTGTCCAGAATGACTTTGTTGGAGGCCTCCACTTGACCATTGCTTTGTGGATAAGCCGGCAAGGAAAAGTAAGGCCGAATACGTGTTGGATAATTCTCATTAGATGCCACAATCAAACTGGGTGCCGTTGTCTGAGACAAGTGCTCTTTGTATGCTGAATCGCGTTATGATGTTTTTCCATACGAAACGCTTAACGTTGAAATCTCGAATACGTGTTACTGCCTCTGCTTCAACCCATTTTGTGAAATAATATGTCACGACAATCAAGAATTGCTTATTCCCTGGAGCCCGTGGTAATGGTCCAATAATATCAAGTCCCCATTGAGCGAACGACCAAGGACTAATGATAGAGTTTAACTCCTCGGTAGGCAGATGAGTTAAAGTGGAAAACTTCTGGTATTGTTCACATTTCTTGACATAACACTCAGCATTTGTTCGCATGGTTAGCCAATAGTACTCCTGTGTTACGGCTCGATGGGCCAAAGAACGTTTGCCAGAATGGGCACCACAGTTGCCTTTATGTATTTCAGCCAAGAGTTCCTTGACTTTATCCTGTGAACCCATTCTAAGTATGGCCCAGAAAAGGATTTTTTGTAGAACTTCCCCTGCGGATCCAAGTAGTATCGCAGGGCTTTGTTTTCGCAATTTGTGTGCTTCTTTCTTATCCATCGGGAGTTGCCCTGAGGATAGGAATGCAACGATAGGTTCCATCCAATTTGGACTTCGTTCAATGATTTTAGCCAAAAGTTCCTCGACTTTATCCGGTGAACACATTCTAAGTATGGCCCAGAAAAGGATTTTTTGTAGAGCTTCCCCTACGGATCCAAGTAGTATCGCAGGGCTTTGTTTCGCAGTTTGTGTGCTTCTTTCTTATCCATCAGGAGTTGCCCTGAGGATAGGAATGCAGCGACAGGGTCCATCTAATTTGGACTTGGTTCAATGATGTTGATCTGAACTGATTCCGAAGAGGCAATGCTCAGCTCAAGGACGAATCCTACTTCGATTGTCCATTTAATTTCTGAGTTGATAGCAGAGGCTAGACAAGACAGGGCCTCCGCATGGGTGTTTTGATCCTGGGTTATTTGATTCAATTCATGATGATCGAATTTCGTAAGCAAAGAATTCGCCGTTTTCATGTAGGCTGCCATGCGGTCTTTTTTGGCTGCATATTCCCCTTTCAACTGGTTGATGACTAGTTTCGAGTCACAGAAAACAAGCAGACGCCGCGCACTGAGGTGAAGTGCATTCCGTAGGCCGATTAACAATGCTTCGTATTCGGCCTCATTGTTTGGTGCATCAAAGCCCAGTTTGATAGCCTGCTCGATTATTGCCCCTTCAGAGGTCATGATTACTACGCCTGCCCCACTGCCACGTTGGTTGGATGACCTGCCACAGTACATCTGCCAAATGTTTCCAACATATATTCTCTAGTTGGGCTTAGGTTGCACTTGATCAGACTTAAAATCGGCGAGAGATCCCGTGAATTCGGCAACAAAGTCGGCGAGCACTTGTTCCTTGATGGAAGTTCTGGGCAGAAATTGGATATCATACTTGCCGAGTTCCAGAGCCCATTTAGAAACGCGCCCCGATGCTTCTGCGCTGTGGAGCGCTGACCGAAAGAGATAATCTGTTAGTACCCCAATGGTATGCCCCTGAAAGTAGTGCATCGGTTTTCTTACAGCCATGACGAGAGCAAGGATGGGCTTTTCCAATAGAAGATAACGTGTTTCGGCATCAGCCATTGCTTTGCTCACATAGTAAACTGGTCGCTGCTCCCCAAGTTCTTCCCTTAACAGTACGACGCTGACTACTCGATTGGATGCCGCCAGATACAAAATGAGCGGATCGCCTGCCGAAGGTGTTGCCAAGAGTGGTGCTGATCGGAGATAAGTCTTCAAGCTGTCCAAAGCGGCCTGGCATTCGGGGGTCCATTCAAAAGCTTTACCTTGCCGAAGTGTGTGAAAGAATTGTTGGTAGCGATCCGTGGAACGGCTAATAAATCTATTTAGCACAGCGGCCATTCCCATCAGCTTCTGAACCTTTTTAACCGACCGAGGAGAGCCAAGTTCTAGAATTGCTGTGATTTTTCTCGGGTTGGCTTCGATTCCACAGTAGTTAACGATGTAGCCAAGGAATTTGTTGGATCTGATGCCGAATGCACACTTCGAGGCGTTCAGCTTCATTTTGTGCTTTCGAAGAATGCTGAATGTCTCTGCCAAATCGGCTAGATGGGTATGCTTTTCCTTGGATTTGACCGCCATATCGTCGATGTATACTTCCATGGTACGGCCGAGTTATTCCTTGAACATGGCAGTCACTAGTCTTTGGTAAGTTGCCTCCGCATTCTTCAGCCCGAAAGGCATGACCTTGTAGCAATAGGTTCCTCTTGGGGTGAGGAATGCGGTTTTTTCTTGGTCCTCTGGATGCATGGCAATTTGATGGTAGCCTCTGTAGGCGTCCAAGAAGCTCATGTGTTAATAATGTGCCGTTGCATCTACGAGTTGGTCTATTCTGGGGAGGGGAAAACAGTCCTTGGGACAATCTTTGTTTAAGTCCGTGAAATCCACACAAAAACGCCAAGATCCATTCTTCTTCTTTATAACCATGGTATTGGACAACCATGTAGGATAGGTTACTTCGCAAATTGCCCCGACATCAAGTAATCGATCAACTTCTTCAACAACGGCCGAAGTATGCTCTATGGCTGACCGCCGACTTCTCTGAATAATTGGCTTACATTTTGGATCAACGTTTAAGCGGTGCTGGGCCACAAATGATCCACCCCTGGCATCTCGTATGGTGACCATGCAAACACATCGAGGTTGCTGAGTAAGAAGGATATAAGCTCTTCCCTTTCAACTTCGTTCAGGGAAGTGCCGATCATGAAGAACTTGTCAAGATTCCTGTTAATTTCGACCTGATCTAGGGCTTCGGTTGCCTTTTCACTCGGGGTCTTCCCAATGTCCTCAAGGCTCTCCCGATCCGATATCTCAATTGAATTCACTTCCAGCTCTTTTGGTCTCTTTGCAGTAAGAAGGTAGCATGCCTGTGCCGATTTCTGAGAACCTCAAATTTGTTTGATACTGTACTCAGTTGGAAAACGAAGTAGTTGATGGTAGGTGCTCGGCACGGCTTGCATGGTATGCAACCAAGTTCTTCCCATGATGAGATTGTATTGTGAAGGAAGTTTGACAACTAGAAATTCTACATCTATTGATCTAGTGCATTCCTAAGCTGGTAATGTGATTTTGCCCAAAGGATACTCCGGATTAGCATTGAAGCCGAATAATGGATAATCGGTCGGAGACAAATCCGAGTCAGTGAAGCCGAGTTTAACAAAAGTTTTGTAATACATTACTTCCAAAGTACTTCCTTGATCAATGAGAACACGTTCAATGGTGAATCTGTTCACGCGTAGCTCGATGATGAGGGGATCAGTGTGGGGGAGAGTTACTCCAACTAAGTCAGTGTCATTGAAACTAATCCTCCTAGTTTCATGGGGCCGTTTCGCTGGCGTGATTGGCCTATGTGAGCTAGTCTGCAACTAAATTGTATGCACCTCAGATGACGTCGGCAAGCTGTATATCATATGAATTACACCAAGTGGAGGTGAATCCGGCCGTAACACTACTGTGTTCAATGAATTATTCTTTCAGACGTGTTGCACCAGCCGGCTGTCTTGCACCAGCTCTGCCAGGTGATCCTTCAGTGCATAACAACTATCGGTGTCATGATCGTGGTCTTTGTGATACTCACACCGTTTATCCCGTCTCCCTGTATCGAGAGGTCCCATCATCTTGGGCGGCCACTTAAGGAACGAAAGGTGTTGAACTTTCGAAAAAATCTTACTGATCGGCTCTGTTAACTCTGTGTATTTCTTGTCTAAGCGCCTTGTGCGCCTGCTATCCACTTGATATTGTTCATTCGCTCGATGTGAACATTGGTCATTTGATCGGCGCGAGTCACACCTTTTGTCTCGTTTGGCCCGATTTCGCAGTTCGGGACTCCTTGATGGCACGACGCTTATCGGCTGAATGATTCCTGACGGTGCCATCTTAATGGCTTTCTGTCCGACTTTGACTTGCAGGGCATCGTCTTCCACTTTGCAATATTCTTCGACTTTCTTCATTAATGCCCATACTGTTTTAGAGGGCCGTCTGGTGAATGAATTGCGGAGGGGACTATCAGGATGCAATCCCATCTTAAAGGCGGTGATGGCCATGGAGTCATTGCAGACATCATCTACTAGATTAAAGCATTCCTAATAGCGTGCCGAATATTCATGAAGGGTTTCTTCTGGTTTAATTGGCATTGCCCAGAGAGAATCGACTTGCTTTGGCTGGATCTCATTGGTGATGAATCTTTCCCAAAAGGACTTTTGGAGTTGATGGAAGCTCTTAATCGATGCCGGCTCCAGTTTATAATACCATCTGACGGCTAGTGGTCCCAGACTGCTCGGAAATATTCGACACATGAGGGCTTCATCATCAGCATGAAGTGTCATCGCTTGTTTATAATGACGAATGTGATCAGTGGGGTTCGATTTTCCGTTGTACAGGGTGAACGACAGTGCTTTGAATTTTGTGGGTAGCACTGCCCTTGTAATTCATCGCACAAAAGGGTCATGCTTATCTTCCTCATCCGAATCATCACTCCTCCCTCGCTTGTGCCGTACATACGGACTTCCTTCAGATGAGCTGGATACATCAACTAGTCCTTTCTTTCTGGGTTTCGGGGATGGTGAGTCAGAATCACTGTCATTATCACGTTTCCGAAGTCGACGTCATCGACCATCCTTCTTTCCCGAAGGTCGACCCCGGTCTTGGTAGGCGGCCTGTTGGGATTTCGCCACTTCCAAGGCCAAATCCTGGCGCAGGCGCTCGTTCTCAGCCATCATGTTCTCCAGCCGCTGTTCATTTTGCTTTGCCTGATCCATAATCATCTGCATTGTCTCATGCACTGATGTCGAGGGTGAGGTCTGGGCTACTTAATTGAATTTCAAGGCCCGTTGTGTGGCGATATTCTCCGGTCCAAGCATGTTTCTTGGAGTGAAGTCGTCTCTTGGCATAATTTCGTTAGCGATTACCGGAGGATCTTCTGTTACATTCGCCATGGATGTGCTTGAGTATTCCCACAGACGGTGCCAATTATGGAAATGTGGTTTGGAAATATTCTTGGATCCTGTAGGACGTTCTTGATCCTCTGGCTGCCACCTGAAAAAGGATGAATACTTCGGTCGAGGGTGCTAGAATTAGCACTCTGACGGACAAGTTAGTATATGCTCTCTAGTTTTCTTTTATCTCAAGTTCATTTAATCTATTCTCACATATCTCTCTTTGGTTGATGTTCCTCTTATTTATACTAGTCTCTGGTTCTAGGGGTTGGGCCTACTTTTAATCCAGCGCACAATTGCTCATTCGGCCTTTCTGTCATATGCCAATTCCCACTCGGCTTCTTGTACGGCTAATTCCATGGCCGATTTAAATATTTGGCTTTAGGACCCCCTAGGATAGAGTCGAATAGTATTTGTCCTGATTTCCTTCAAATAGATTTAGCTTTTCTCAATATAAATTTATTCAGCTCCCACAAGCATGAAGTACTTTTATACCAAATTCAAAGTATCTTTGGTATAACATTATATTTGTCTTGAAATCTTATAATGACTTTCTTTTGTAGTTTGATGTTATTTCATTAGTGACTTGTCACATAAAGGCATATTTATGAGCTTCTCACACCTTTACTATAGTTTTGGAAATGATTTTCTAACGTAGATTCCAGTAAGTTTTTAAAGGGAGGATTGCACTTCGGTTGACCATATGCTTTCCATGATAAGTTAAATGTTAGGAAGGGCCATATTCCTTCCTATGATAAGATATTGTCTTCACTATCTCTAAGCTTTATTGGTTGTGCTATGTATACCACTTTGTTAGGTTTTTATTCTTGGCAACCCCGTTTGACAAAACTCCTTTCAGATGTATTTATTTTCACACTTTTTATTTCAGTGAGGCTATGAGTTTTTTAGATGCAAATCCAAACCCGAATCGAGCTATGCAGAGAAGTTTGTGATGTTAATGCTTTCAAGATTGCCACTTCACTGATTATTACGGGGGTCGAGCTGCCCGGTCAGCTCGCGGCCGAAGTAAAATTCAAAATTGCATTCAAAATTGCATGTCAGCCGTTGCTCGCTCGAGCCAAGGAGTGCTCGCTCGAGCTAAGACTTTCTCGCTCGAGCCAAGGAGTGCTCGCTCGAGCCAAGGATTGCGTCCATACAAAAACCTGAAAAAGTGTATTCGTCGCTCGAGCCAAGGATCCGTCGCTCGAGCCAAGGCACTAGTAGAAATCATGAAAATTACTCTCCTCGCTCGAGCCAGGAAAGCTTCGCTCGAGCGAGCCTCAGAATCCGGATTTCTCAAGGAGTTTGTTTTCTTCCCAATCTAGGATTACTTTTGGTTCTCTATAAATACTTGGTTTTTTTTCCAAAACTAAGTAATTGATTGAAGTCCTCCAGATCTTCTTTTTGGTTCTTAAAGGTTTATATCTGGGGATATTTTGTTATTTTCTTTGATGTTTTATTGAGTATTCAACTCATGGTTTAAAGTGAGTACATCAAAGATTTGTTTGTTATACACAAAAGAGAGAGTGGTTCTTCAGTTGTGAATTCTGAAGAATTCGAGCCTGAAGCTTTGGTGGAATCCGGAGTGGCTCATCAGAAAGATAATTCCGTGCTGAAGATGGGGTTGGAAGAGGCACATAGAGGTTGGTTCAATTAGGCGTTGTGGATTCGCTAGATAATTGAGAGTGATACCTGTGTAATTCCTTTAAATCTTCTTAGTGGATTGTTCTTGTGGCAGTTGCCCGTGGTTTTTTGATCACAATTGGAAGGTGTCCAATTGTGGTTTTTCCACGTAAAATCTTTGTGTCTCTTTCTCTTGATTGTTTGATTGGGATTGTTATATTTTTCTTATTATTGATACATAATCACAAATCAACATCTAGGGTTTCTAGATTTTTCACACTTAATTGTACATAGTTCAAATATTTTGAAATTAATCATGGATATGACTAATAGTAACAATAATTTCTAAATTTCCTGTAGAAATTCAGAAAATTATTGATCTGGAAAAGACGTATTATGTTTTGTCCTGTTTGTTCACCTAGTGTGGTTTTGCTATTTTTTATTTTCATGATTCTTTTGCAAATTGTTCCTAAATATCATATTTTTCAAGATGTGGCTATGTCTTTGCATCCTTAATCATCCCAAATTGTCTTGATGGAATTCAAATTTAGCCTGGCATTTGGATAAGCAATGGACTTTGAATTTCCTACTTCCTTCCTAGCCTGACATTTGGATATGAAGTTATGCACTTTGAAACTATGGATATTTAAAGTCCATTGCTTATTTTTTTGCACAATTACATTTTTGATCTAATTTTGTTGCTATTGCCTTGCAAATTTCAATATAATCCAATTGGCACATTCTCATGAGGATGAGAGCTCCAACACAAGATTTTCGTGATCCAATTGCTCCTCTTGATTTGCCACATTCTTTGCATGCATTCCATCGAGTGTCTTCAACAGACACCCTTAACAAGGTAAACCAATCAACTTTACCTATTGGTTCTAAGGAAAAGACGAAAACAAAGAACTTACCAATTACTTCATATGGAAGTAGTTAACAAATCAAGAAGCTTTAGTTTGTGTAGAACAAGTGTTAATACGAATGCAATTTAACCCCGAGTTCTAATTCTAGGTTTCTTTTTGTTGAAGTTCATTATTATCTTTGAATTTTATGCCTCTTCTTTCATCGTAGTCCTCTTGTCCTTGACATATGTTAGGGTTCCTAATTAGCAGTTGAAACGAATTTGAATTTGCTACAGTATTGGACATTGAGTTTTTCAATTTCCAATCATTCTGCAGATATTGCTATTCAACCAAAGATAGTTTTTCCCCTATTAACGGTTGTTGACTAGGAACATTTGATCATTAGATGCTCATGATGATTGGAGTGTAGGTACATTATATTTGGGGCAAAATTGCAATGGAGAGACACAATATAGTAATCATAAATATGGTTAATTAATGTGCATAATTCAAATATATAGTAACCTTAGGCAACAGTAGCAAAAGTGAAATAGCCTAACCTAAAGTAATGTTAACCTTTTTCGTCACATAATTGAAAACAAGAAAAAGGGCGTTTCGCGGGCGAAAATTCAAAACAGCCCCTGACCCACCATGTGGCTCTCATGAACAGTTTTCCCATGACAAATAGGTCTTGTGACAACTGATGGAATATAATTCGGACTCGTAGGTAGAGAGTTAGAACTGAATACACCCTAAACTTAGTTGAAAAAGGGCGTTTCGGGGGCGAAAATTCAAAACAACCCCCAAACCACTGTGTGGCTCTCACAAATAGTTTCCCCATGACAAATAGGACTTGTGACAACTGACGAAATGTAATTCGGACCTGTAGGTAGAGAGTTAGAGCCGAATACGCCCTAAACTTAGTCGGAAAAGACCTTTCCGGGGTGAAAATTCATAACAGCCCTCGAACCACCATGTGGCTCACACAGACAGTTTCCCCATGATAAATAGAACTTGTGACAACTGACGGAATGTAATTCAGACCCATAGGTAGAGAGTTAGAGCCGAATACACCCTAAACTTAGTCGAAAAAGACCTTTCCGGGGGCGAATACGCCCTCTAGTCATTTAATGTAGGTCAATCTAAATTTGACAACGGACTGTTGAGAATCTTTACACTTGATTAAAATCTGGTTGTTGAATGTGTTTGCACTTCTGTAAGGTAAGTTTCAAAGAGGTATTTGTCCCTTAAATTGGGGTAAGTCTCACAATATCTAACCTCAAAGTTCCTTTAAAAAATGTAGTTAAAAATGTATATATGGTGTAAAAGAATTTTGGTGTTGTAGATGTTTGAAGACCTTCATAGGTAGACAAAGTTCCATGTTCTTTTTTGTTCTCCCTTTTGTGTTTATTTTTGTGCTTTCTTGTTAAAAAAAAATAAAAATGTAGGGAACCTTGACTTTCAATAGCATAAATGGGGTGTATGCAAAATCTTGACTTTCTGTAGGTAAATTAGTATCAGACTAATTTATTGCATTGACCTTATGTAATTTTACAGATTAATTTGGCTCATGAAACTCTTAAAGGGCTGTTGGCTCATTGGTTAACCGAAAGAAGATAGAGATTTGGATATCAAGCTTCAGCGATTGGAGAAAAACTGTTCTACATGAACCTAATTTTTTTTTTTTATTTCTGTTCTTATGGTTGCCTTCTATTACTTTGTTTTCCCCTCCCCCTCTTTGGTGTTGTACTGTTGTTTGCATTGTTCAGTGGACAAAATTCGCTTTCCTTAAGTACAAAGAGGTAAAACTTCTTAACAAAATAATTCTCAGCAGACTGTTAAAAGCATTTAGTTACTACCTACTTTTTGAACTGACTAGTTTTAGGATGATCTTCGTCTAAATTTATTATAATTTCTACATATGCAACTTTTATTTACATCCATGTGAGGGCTCAGCTGTCCAAATTCTTACGCAAGGGAAACTTAGTGTACCTCGTATATTGACAATGCATAAAGTATGATTTTGTTTGGTTTTGTTGGTAGTTTCATAAATTTTAAAGCTTTGTGCTTCATTTGCATGGAACAATGCACCTGTAGAAAGAGATACTACTGGTAGTTAATTCATTCAATATTGACCACCAGCTTATATTGGTTTGTTTTCCTACTAGAGGTCATGGTTTTGAATTATTGTGAGTTTGATCTCTATTTAGGCCTAATTTTGAAGTCCAGCTCTGTGCTGGTGTTGCATTTCAGTTTTTTGTGTAACTTTTAAGCTTTAATTTTTATTTGCTCTTGGGTGACCTTAGTGAAAGCCCATTGTATAATATTGGAGCCATACCAGTGAGGAATCATGAGTGGATATAGGTACAAGGGAATTGCCAAACCACTATAAATGTTGGCATTAATCTCTTATATATATATATATATATATATATATATATATATTTCTTGTACCTTATTTTACTTAAAGGTTGGGTCCGTTACATTTGTAACGTCTTTTTTTTTTTTTTTGTGATTTACTTGAATATTTATTTGTTTTTGGTATGTGATTTACTTGTAATTATAGTTCTTGATTTCAATTTTCTGGTCTTGTAGCATTTAACATGTCCTATTTCATGATAGAAGAGGTCTCACAAGGTTATGTTATTGTATGTCTACGATGGAAACTAATCTAATTTTTTCCTTGATATTTTGTAGTCTATACTTGTTTTCTTGAATCCAATCAAGTTTGGAATAACCTTTACCTTCGACAATTTGCTCTCACTTGGGAGGTTTGTGCTTAGATTTGTATATTAGTATGCTTCTTGTCATTATTCCCTGTAAAGTGATTTAGTTTTTAGTTATTTAGATTTCTATTGAATTTTTGGGATTCTTTATTGAAGTTTGGATTCATTCATTTATCCTTGTATATTCATATTGTTCAGCAGGTAAGTATCCTATGCTTTCTCATAGCATTGACTTGTTTTCCTATTTGTCTTGATCTTTTCCTTGGCAAGTTATAGTGCCTTTAGTTTGTACTCATGGTAAACATGTCCTCATTTTCTTCATTTTTCTAAATACTTGAATGCCTATATCAAATTAATTATATGAATTTGTGACTCTACTCTTGGTTGTCAAACATTATTTGGAAATTACTAAAAAAATTTGTGGACAAATTACTTTGGCCGTCAAGGTTTGAGTCTATTTGCATTTCTGGTGCTTAGAGTTGATGAAATGACACTTTCTAGCTTATAAAACTCAGTTTGGACTTTGGTTCAACGCTTTTATCAATGGTGCAGCATTGCACATATAGGAAAAATTTGCATGTGATCCTCACATCATGTACGTTTACTTAATTGATCATTTCAACTGTTACAGATGTAGTGATCAAACTAGTCTCAAATTAGATTCTAGATGTAGAATTAAGTAAATTTATAGGAGTGTGATAGTGTTAGGTCAATGATGAGGTTGGTGAAGAGATGGGTAGTTAGCGTGCCTTAGCTTAAAAAAAAAAAAACACATAAGACCTGTGGCAAAACACCTTAATTAGCATGCCTTAAACTTACCCGAAAAAGGGCGATAAGGGGGCGAAAATAGGAAACAGCCCCTGAACCACCGTGCGGATGTCACGGCCACCTTCCCCATGACAAATAGGACCTGTCACAATAGAAGGAATGTCATTACCATACATAGTTTGGCAGTTAGAGCCTAAAACGCATTAAACTTAACTGAAAAAGGGCGTTAAGGGTGCAAAAATGCGAAACAGCCCCCGAACCACTGTACGGATGTCACGGTCACCTTTCCCATGAAAAATAGGACCTATGACAATAGAGGGAATGTAAATAGCACGTGTAGGTTGGGAGTTAGAGCCGAAAACACCTTAAACTTAATTGAAAAATTGGCGATAAGGCAGCGAAAATGGGAAATAGCCCCCGAACCACTGTACGAATGTCACAGTCACCTTTCCCATGACGAATAGGACCCGTCACAACAGACGAAATTTTATTACCACACGTAGTTTGGGAGTTAGAGATAAAAATGCCTTAAGCTTAACCGAAAAAGGGCGTTAAAGGGGCGAAAATGCGAAACAGCTCTCAAACCATCGTACGGATGTCATGACCACCTTTCCCATTACAAATAGGACTTGTGACAATAGACGGAATGTAATTAGCACATATAGTTTGGGAGTTAGCGCCGAAAATGCATTAAACTTAACCAAAAAAAGGCGTTAAGGGGGCAAAAATGCGAAACAGCCCCCGAACCATCGTACGTATGTCACGGCCACCTTCCTCGTCACAAGTACGACCTGTGACAATAAACAGAATGTAATTAGCACACATAGTTTGGGAGTTAGAGCCGAAAATGCATTAAACTTAACTGAAAAAGGGCGTTGAGGGGGCGAAAATGCGAAACAGCCCCCGAACCACCGTATGGATGTCACGACCACCTTTCCCGGGATAAATTGGACCTGCGACAATAGATAGAATGTAATTAGCACACATAGTTCGGGAGTTAGAGCCGAAAATGCATTAAACTTAACTGAAAAAGGGCGTTGAGGGGGCG